>SJYW01037289.1:152345-199084 GCA_006410735.1 Raphicerus campestris | reverse complement strand
AAAAAAAAAAATCAGCTTACTTACATTCTCTGGACTTTTTAGTTAATTTATTTGGTGCTAATGGTGTGTTCAGAGTATACAGTTAAATTACCTTTACTTGTGAGGTCAAATTTCCTCCTTAATCTTTCTGTATTAATACAACTTTTAATGTAGATTATTCTTGTGCTTTGTGTGGCCAAGATATTGGGTCTTTGAGTGCATAGACCCATCTTTTTGAAATACCAATTTTACCCAAATATTTAGGAGAAAATATCATCTTTCTTAAGATAAATTCAGTTAAGTCATGAATTTCCATTCAAATTTTCCATGAATTTTAAAAAGTAATTCCTAAATTTCTCACATGTGGTGACTTCAGTTATTGTACTAATTCTCTATTCTTGGCTATAGGGGAAATTCCGCAGAAAAATAAAGAAGAAGAAGAGGAAGGTTTAGGAGGCAAAACAAAAATTAAACATTATTCTGTATAGTTGATATAGTAATGAGGCAAAGACAAGAGCTCAAGACTTTAATGGAAAAATGAAAAATGAGAAAGCTGAAATGAAAATTGAGAGCCTGTATGTAAAGATTCATTTGGCAAGTAAATTATTCAACAGACACCTACCTGGACTGCCCTGGGCACTGGAGCTATAAAGATGAATTGAAGGATCTTGCAGGCTAGTAGGGCACTGGAGCTATAAAGATGAATTGAAGGATCTTGCAGGCTAGTAGGGACTTCCCAGGGGGCACAGTGGTAAAGAATCGCCCACCAATGCATAAAACACAGGAGACACAGGATCCACCCCTGGGGTCAGGAAGATCTCCTGGAGTAAGAAAACGCAACCTACTCCAGTATTCTTGCCTGGAAAATTCCATGGACAGAGGCGCCTAGTGGGCTAGAGTCTATAAGGTTGCAAATAGTTAGACATGACTGAGCACACACGTGCATGCACGCTGGCTAGTGGGAAGAATAATTACATAGATGTGGTTACAAGACAGGGTGGTCACCAATGGGAGAGAAGAATGTATAAGTGTAAATGAGGTTGAGTGCCAACTCTGATAATTTTTTAAATATTTTATTTGTATTTATTTATTTGGCTGAGCTGGGTCTTAGCTTCGGTATACAGGATTTGGTTCCCCAATTAGGGATTGAACACGAGTCCTCTGCATTGGGAGCACAGAGTCATAGCCACTGGATCTCCAGGGAAGTCCCCTAATGCTGCTAATTTTAAAAATTAAGAGTGGGAACTAAAAATTGGCAGAGATGATGTCATATATTTGTTTAGTGCTTTATAGTTTCAAAGCACTTGTGCATGAATTACTTGTTTAATCTTCCTCAAGCACTTTGAGATAAAAGAGATTATCTCTAATAAATGAGGAAAAGTAAGAGACTTGCCCAGTATCACGTTCTGAGGTCCATGCCCTGATCTTCTGTTTCCCATGACACCATCTTCCATTTATACTGATTAAATATGATGCTACTGGTACTAACCAGAAAGTGGGAAAATCATTGTATTCTTTTATTTTCCAACTTAAAAAGATAAAATGTTAAATTCTTTCAGACATGAACACTAGCCCTGACTTCTTAATACTCTCCATAATACCAGCAAGATGCGTATGACAAAATTGCTGCTTGATTTATAAATGATTCCGCTCATACTGAATGGTCATGGAAAAACAAAAAGAGAAACCTCTGCCAGCCAGCGCCTAATCCAACTCAGGCACAGAATTTGTGTTTCCTTTGAAATACTCAAGGAATCCTTTCCATGGTTAAAGGTTAAAGACTGTCTCATGGATTTCCCTTAAAAATATGTTTTCCAACTTGCACTGTGTGTTATTATAGCAAATAAAAACATTAGAAGAAGTTCTGGGTATTCTTTTTCCTTTAGATAAGTGCAGTGCTACTAGATTATATGACATCACCTTTGGCTCCCGTGTTTGGAAACGAGACCGTATAAAAGATGACAGGTTCTAGTAGCCACGTCATAACAGGGGATGAAATTTAAAACGAGACTGACAAAATAAAGTTTGAGGAAACTGACTATTTTTTAAATTATACATTTATCGTGACAGTTTGGGGGTTAATCTCTGGAACCAGCACAAGGATGAATGAGGTAATCGTTGCACATGTTGTGGATAAGATAACCAAATGGGGGAAAAGCCCATTTCCAGGCTAATGTGCAACTCAGATTATGTGCCTGATGGCTGGAAACTGCTGTGTGGTTAGGATCATACAGGGTTCAGGTGAGAAAAAAAGAGAGTCACGCCGAGGGAGTGGTGAGTGGTCACTTCAGAGCTGAAACTTTCTGAATGAGGGCATGAAAAGAGCAGGCAGGACGAGGAGCAGGCTGGAGTCCGCCAAGAGAGAGATTTGGAAAGCAAGAAAATGGGAGGCGAAGTACAAGACTCCCTCGCAGAAATGACATTATAAGGGTGGGTAATTAAAGCTTCACTGAAGAGTGAAATCTGGTGATAAAGCTAGCTTAATGCTGTTCATGTGTACATTAGGGTATGAGAGGAGATTGTAACGCTGATTCCCATTCCCGGATGCCCACATGTTATTACCATCACAGAAATGTTCAGAGGTCTTGTTTGGATCCATCTTGTTTTATTCTGTGGCTTTGAGGAAGGGGAAAGAAAGCGCTGCGAGGGACGTGTTGACTGAAATGCACCATTAATTTCATGTCTCTTTTGTAAAAAGCACTTTTAAAGTGTGCCAAGATATTTTAAGTGTTTCAACAACATGCTTTTGTGACAATAGAGAAACGAGGGTACATTTTCATGGTATCAATAAAAATATCATAGTAATTTACAGGGTTGGACTGAACTCCAAATTGGGTCACAGTGAAGCTCTTTCAGTATGGACAGAGATAGCAGTGACCTCTATTTTGTTCCTGAGCCCCTGAGATCAAAATAAACATGATCTCTGCCTGCCTATATGATCCGAAGTCTTGGTTGCCAGGGGCTTGAGTTTTATGGAGGGCCCCCATTTTTGGAACTCTCTTCTTTTCCCTACCCCACAGATTCCAGATTTATAAGCTTTGAGGTCTTAGAAGAAAAGGGGAAAAAAAGGTCTATTTGTTTCTTTCTTGACTGGTGTAGGTTTCCAGATGTTATTAGAAGCTATTATTGGCTGAGAAGAAGCACTGGTTTGTTTCTCAGTCTTAGAGTGGGTCTGTAAATTTGGCAAATGGCTCACTTTGAATATCTAAGCAAACAAACAAAGCATTTTCAGTATTTGCTGACACTCACTATCCTTTCCTTCTCAAACTTTGCCAGATGCAAACATTGGGGGGCTAATTTCTCTAGTTTCTGTTCTATTTAGAACCTCTTTAAAGAATTACACTGATAAGAATCCCATATCTGATTCTTTGTATTAATGTGTCTGTGGACATATGATTTTGTGGTTAATGATGTAATGTCATAATGTAACTTAATGAGTTAAGTTGGATATGGCAACAAGATAGGGCTTGTAGATTTCATCCCCCCACCCCCACCCCTACAACGTCATGCTACTTCCATCAATGCTGCATTCAAGTTTCTACTATCCCACGCACAGTGGTTGGCACTCTAGTATGCAAAGATGTTTAAACCAAGTTTCCAAACTGAGAGCATTCACAAAATTATCGAGATAGTGGTGAGTACAAACACCACTTTTCAAATCTGTTGCTCTAAGAGAAGAAGGCAATGAGGCTTGATGAAAAGAGACAAACATAGGGTTTGAAGATGGATGTTTACTTGTTCAAATTCTGGTTCTGCCACTTACTTACCTAGAGCACCCCACTTTACCTCTTAGAGCCTTGCTTTCCTTTTCTGAGTTGTGAGTAAACTGACAGGGTGGTTTCATAGGGATGTTGTGAACCCTGACTAGGATAGTTCTTGAAAACTACCTAATAATGAGCTGGATACATAAAAGATGCGCAACAAATGTTGGTTCCTTCCTTCAAACAAGGAATAAAGGATCCATCGCCGAGGGGATTAGGGGATGCTCTGCAAGCAACTGGGCTTTAAGCAGGGTATTGACATATAAATAGAATTTCATGCCAGTGATTTGAAGAACTCTGTTCAGAAAGACAGAATAGCATAAGGAAGGAAGCACGTCTGGGGAGTAACATGCAGTTCAATTTGAATAAATAATAGGGGAGCTCTGTAGGCATGGGCTACAGATACAGCCATGGACAGCCTTGCAACGTAATGTGAGGAGTTATAAATTTCTGAGAGCAAAAAGTATCAGTGAGATAAGTAGGGGAAATTGTATAATAGGAGTTGTCCCAAAGAAACACATTTCTGGTAGCAAAACATGCATTAAATTACAGTGGGGAGAGGCAGAGATCAGGAGATGGCTTAGAACCACTGTAGAGTAGTTCAGAAGAGAGAAGTAATGAAGATTTAAACTAGTGTGGCAGGGGAGAGGGTATGCATGTGTGAGATGAGCAAGAACGGACTGGAATTTTCCTTAAATCCTACCTAGACAACACCCTCTCTTCTCCCTGCTTGTCTCTGTGTTGTTCACACTAGACAAAATTCTTCTTTGTAGAATCACCTCCTCTATTGGTCAGGGAGTTTGCTGAAAACTGTATTTTACTCATAATGGTATTTCTAGACTTTATCATGGCTTCCCTGATAGCTCAGATAATAAAGAATCTGCCTGCAAGCAGGAAACCCCAGTTCAATTCCTGGGTCGGGAAGATCCCCTGGNCCTCTTTGTAGAATCACCTCCTCCATTGGTGAGGGAGTTTGCTGAAAACTGTATTTTACTCATAATGGTATTTCTAGACTTTATCATGGCTTCCCTGATAGCTCAGATAATAAAGAATCTGCCTGCAAGCAGGAAACCCCAGTTCAATTCCTGGGTCGGGAAGATCCCCTGGAGAAGGGATAGGCTACCCACCCCAGTATTCTTGAGCTTACCTGGTGACTCACTTGGTAAATAATCCACCTGCAATGCGAGAGACCTGGGTTCAATCCCCGGGTGGGAAGATGCCCTGGAGAAGGGCATGGCAACCCACTCCGTGGACAGAGGAGCCTGGCGTGCCACAGTCCGTGAGGTCATAAGAGTCAGACAGGACTGAGAGACTAAGCACAGCGCGGCACAGCACAGACTTTATCACAGAGTCTGAGATGTCAGCTTTAGGAGGAAGCTCGTGTTGTGTAAGAATAAATGGGGAAGGTGGACAAAACATGGAATGGCAAGAGGACAAGAAAAAGAGAGAGAAGTCAAAGATAAGTGCAAAATGAGGGGAAGGCGGTAAAGAGAGAGATGAGAGGGATGTTTGGGAACAGCTTGAGTTCATTCACAACTGGGGATGTGGAATTTTAGCCACTACAAAATTAGATTAACACTTCACTTCTTTTTTCCCTTTAACCCAAAGCCTTCACCCCATACACTGCTCTTAATAAATAATACTTGATGAAGATGGTGATGATGTGGCCTCTTCATGTTAATCCAAGGCAGCTCTCAGTTTATGAATGGGTTTGGTTCCAAATGTCTGTTGTAAGTCAGCTGTTTGGCTATCAGATGTATTTTTCCTTTGAGACAATGTAACAGTCAGTGGTTAAATTCTCCAGCTACTTCACAAAAGGCTATTTAATCCACAAAGTGTCGGAATTATAGTGCTAATGAACTGGAGAGTAGTAATTCCTTACAGGCAAATCATGTACTTCTTGATGGTTTGCAAAGTACTTTCGCATACATTTAAAAAACAGAATGCCTCAGCATAATATTTTTTTCCATTAAAAAATGTGTTCCAAGTTTTAAATGAGAAGGCTAGTAACACATTCTCCACCCACTCTGGTCTCTGTGAAATGGCTTGGCTTCCATGGAGAGGCTCCCACACTGCCCTTCCCAGAGGCGTATGCTCCAAGTGAGACCCTGAGACAGGGAAGCAGGGTGAATGTGCGTCTGTGTGGGGCTCACAGGGAATGGGGTCGTCACCAACCGTCTAGGCAGAAGAGCCGATTGGTATCTAGATTCTGTCACTAACAGCTAGTAATCTTGTGTGGGTATTCAGTTTTCAGATGGGGAGTGGGGAAATAGTGATGCCTCCCTCATGGGGTTTTGTGACATTGAAGATGAGATCCTGTGTGAAGGAGTGCATCACACAGTCCATGTGTGCGAGCTAAGCTACNTGTGGGTATTCAGTTTTCAGATGGGGAGTGGGGAAATAGTGATGCCTCCCTCATGGGGTTTTGTGACATTGAAGATGAGATCCTGTGTGAAGGAGTGCATCACACAGTCCATGTGTGCGAGCTAAGCTACTTCAGTCATGTCTGATTCTTTGCAACCCTATGGACTGTAGCCATAGACTAGGCTGCAGTCCATAGGAGCCAGGCTCCTCTGCCCATGGGATTCTCCAGGCCACAATATGGAAGTGGGTTGCCATGCCCTCCTCCAGGGGATCTTCTCAGCCCAGGGATCGAACCTGAGTCTCTTGTGTCCTCCTGCACTGGCAGGTGGGTTCTTTATAACTAGCGCCACCTGGGAAGCCCCATCACAAGGTACTTGATACAGAATAGATGCTCAGGAATGTTCTCTCTATTCTCTCCCACCAGCCTACCATCACTAAACTCTGAAGCCGAGAGGGCAAAGAGAGGCTCCTGTGGTGATCCCATCCTCTGATGAACTAGACGATAGGAACCGGGGAGACGCTCTGGGTTGGGGGAATAGGTGGGTATAGCCTAGGTGGGTTCAGTTCCTGGAGGGGGATCAGTGAGGGCTCCAAAGCGCCAAGTCTCCCAGACTCTAGCGGCAGCTGTAGCGCCCATTTCTGCATCATTATTGTGTGGAGTTCCATCAGGAAGGGAATCAGGGCTGGGGTGTGTGTCATCACTGTGACTGACATACTCCCAAATCTCAGTTGCTTATCATAGTGGAAGTTCAGTGCTTAGTCACACTCATGTGAAGTCCTGCAGGCAGTCTTCCTCCTCCAGGTTTCCGTGATTTATGTTCTTTCTAATCTGGTGGTTCTGCCTGTCTTCACCACGTGCCATCATGCTGGTAAAAGAGGAAAGAAACAAGCAGCATCAGATGATGTGCACTGGAGACTTTTATAGGCCAAGCCTGAGAGGGATACACATCACTCCCACTTATATATCATTTGCGGCGTCAGGTGACCACATAGGATCGCCAAGCTTTGGAAAATGCATCCTTGTTAATTTGTCCAGAAAGACAAAGAAATGGCCTGGTCAGCTCGTAATGTCTGCCGCAGATGAGGTCCTGAGTATCTCCTAGGTACAAATTGTTTGCAAGTGAGTAGCTACAGATTAAAAAAAAAAAAAAATCACCTGAAGAAAAGTCAAGCTGAGTGAATACCAGAACATTTTCCGAAGAATACCAGAGCATTCTCCAAAGATAATGGCCTGAGTACTTTGGGATAAACCTTGGCATATGCACTAGTTTTTCTTCTTTGGCAGAAATGAAGGAAATGAAACAGATCAATACTAACCAGTTTTCAAAATAGATGAAAACATAGAGATGATAATTCTTTGATGTTCCTCCACCAAAAAAAGTGCTGAAAACAATGGCAACTTGACAATATAAATAAACTTTTGCTATTTCAATGTATTGGCACTGTCTGAAAATACACAGCCACTTTTCATGTTGTTCTTTCCTTTCTGTGAATTAATATGCTGACTCAAGGTCTGTGTATTCAAGTCATGCCCAGAGCTGTGGTTAATTAGTTCAAGATATCTACTGCCTAACCTTCTCTGTTAATCACTTAACAGGTCAAAGGTGTTCCCTGTACTCTGCTTTGTTCTGGTTGTCAGAGATAAGATGCAGAATGGCCCCACAAAAAGCTTACAGTCTAGCGGTGGAGACAAAGAATATAAAAGATTAGTGCAGCGCTGGGGGCATGTTCAAGGGATGATGGCTCCACAGAGGAAGGAAGTGCTGAGAGTGTAGGGTGAGGAGAGAAGATGAAAGGGAGGAGTTGCTTAGAAACAGAGATGAGAATAGGCAGGAGCCAGAATGGGAGCCAGGATAGTCATTCTATCCTATCGTTGATTGAGAGTTAATTTCACTCTAGCGCGCAAGCTGAGGGAGCTCAGAGGAATGTTGTCTATTGATTTCAGAATCTTGCCAATTTATTTGTAAAAATGGTTTCCCCAAACATCTCTGTGTGGTCTTACTCTATAAAATTACATTAACACAATGCATGTGTGTGTCTTCTGGAGCATACAAACATTTTTCAGATTACTGGTATGGAAGATATCTATATGTCAGAGGCAGTGAGAGTTGCAAATTATGTTCCCTGTGTCCCCTGGGCCTAGGCTTGTAAAATGATTGTTTTTTTCCTAGAAGAAAAGTTGCTCAAAACCAATTTAAAATACAATCAAAATGCATTCCACTGGACGTTTAGGGTTATTTCATATTGCATTGATTTAAATACTGGTTTAGCAGCCCAAGACTGGTTTGTGCTACATGCTAAGTAGCTTCAGTCATGTTAGACTCTTCAATCCTCTGAACTGTAGCCCACCAGGCTCCTCTGTCCATGGGATTCTTCAGGCAAGAATACTGAAGTGGCTTGTCATGCTCTTCTCTACAGGATCTTCCTGACTTAAGGACTGAACCTGGGTCTCTTATGTCTCCTGTATGGCAAGTGGGTGCTACCTGGGAAGCCCCAAATACTGGTTTAGCCGTAACTAAANGAAGAATACCAGAGCATTCTCCAAAGATAATGGCCTGAGTACTTTGGGATAAACCTTGGCATATGCACTAGTTTTTCTTCTTTGGCAGAAATGAAGGAAATGAAACAGATCAATACTAACCAGTTTTCAAAATAGATGAAAACATAGAGATGATAATTCTTTGATGTTCCTCCACCAAAAAAAGTGCTGAAAACAATGGCAACTTGACAATATAAATAAACTTTTGCTATTTCAATGTATTGGCACTGTCTGAAAATACACAGCCACTTTTCATGTTGTTCTTTCCTTTCTGTGAATTAATATGCTGACTCAAGGTCTGTGTATTCAAGTCATGCCCAGAGCTGTGGTTAATTAGTTCAAGATATCTACTGCCTAACCTTCTCTGTTAATCACTTAACAGGTCAAAGGTGTTCCCTGTACTCTGCTTTGTTCTGGTTGTCAGAGATAAGATGCAGAATGGCCCCACAAAAAGCTTACAGTCTAGCGGTGGAGACAAAGAATATAAAAGATTAGTGCAGCGCTGGGGGCATGTTCAAGGGATGATGGCTCCACAGAGGAAGGAAGTGCTGGGAGTGTAGGGTGAGGAGAGAAGATGAAAGGGAGGAGTTGCTTAGAAACAGAGATGAGAATAGGCAGGAGCCAGAATGGGAGCCAGGATAGTCATTCTATCCTATCGTTGATTGAGAGTTAATTTCACTCTAGCGCGCAAGCTGAGGGAGCTCAGAGGAATGTTGTCTATTGATTTCAGAATCTTGCCAATTTATTTGTAAAAATGGTTTCCCCAAACATCTCTGTGTGGTCTTACTCTATAAAATTACATTAACACAATGCATGTGTGTGTCTTCTGGAGCATACAAACATTTTTCAGATTACTGGTATGGAAGATATCTATATATCAGAGGCAGTGAGAGTTGCAAATTATGTTCCCTGTGTCCCCTGGGCCTAGGCTTGTAAAATGATTGTTTTTTTCCTAGAAGAAAAGTTGCTCAAAACCAATTTAAAATACAATCAAAATGCATTCCACTGGACGTTTAGGGTTATTTCATATTGCATTGATTTAAATACTGGTTTAGCAGCCCAAGACTGGTTTGTGCTACATGCTAAGTAGCTTCAGTCATGTTAGACTCTTCAATCCTCTGAACTGTAGCCCACCAGGCTCCTCTGTCCATGGGATTCTTCAGGCAAGAATACTGAAGTGGCTTGTCATGCTCTTCTCTACAGGATCTTCCTGACTTAAGGACTGAACCTGGGTCTCTTATGTCTCCTGTATGGCAAGTGGGTGCTACCTGGGAAGCCCCAAATACTGGTTTAGCCGTAACTAAAAAGCAGTCACTTTGCTTATTTCAAACCCCCAGGAGATGGGATCATAAAGGAAGGGGAAATAACTATCTAGTATAACCTAAGAGATTGAAGTTATGCAATAAACATGGGATTTTTTGGAGTATTTGTCAGTTTGGGAAGCATCTAATCATTAGAATGATTCTCACTCTTGGCTTCTAGTTAGGACTGTGTGGAGAGTTTTAAACCATTCAGATGCTCAGATCACATCCTTGGACAAATTAAATCAGAGTCTCAGGTAGTGGGGTGCATGTACCAGCATTTTTAAAGCTCCCCAAGTGATTTCAATTCACACCCCAGTTTGAGAAGCACTGGTCTGTTAGGTTTACCAAGTGTATGGAAAGAGCAAGTTCCCATTAACCAACTAGAATCACTTCTTTCACGTGCCAGACACTGTGCTTGGTCCTGGGGGCTGAGACAGGCCCTGCCTTCAAGTGTGCCAAGCTATGGGAGAAGGCTGGAGGAGGCGATTGGCAAGGAGCTGGAGACTGGGTATGGAAGCTGGTTCAGTGTGCACCAGTGAAAGGAACTGGGCAACATCCCGCTAAACACTTGATAACAGTCTTGTTTTGTAGCTGGAGAAATTGGAACATAAATCTAGAAGGACTTATTAGAGAAAAAATTTTTCTTAAATGAAAATGAGAAGCCAAGAAACTGGCTTCATCCTTGTGTATAGCACGCTGTTACTTTTGCCTATCTACTCCTATCTACGGATTTTTTTTTTTTCTATCTACGGATTTTTAAGCAAAACAAAATCCAAAAACATACCAAAGAGGCTTATTTTTTTATTTTTGGCTATACCATGCAGCACCTGGGTCCCTGTATTGGAAGTGCAGGGTCTTAACTGCTGGACTGCCAGGGAAGTCTCCAAATCAAGGAAACCTTCTTTAAAAATTGCTTAAAAACAACAATCTGTTTCTGGATAATATAATTTGTTTAAAATATACTATAAAAAGAACACATTAAAAAAAAAAACTCCAGTGTTTTTCCTTTAACTGTTTAGAACTAAAGAGCTCTGCCAGGCAGCAGGACAAGATTTTATTTTATAAACCAAAGACAGCATTCTCATATGTGATTATAATCTTTGATATTTCAAAGATATTAAGATATTTTTTGACTGATACATGATAAATGAGTGACAATCCCATTGATTCTTACTTCTTTTACTTTTTTTTCTCAATGGAGTGGGCCATTCTACGTTTTTCCCAAAGTAAGATCAGTAATTGCACTTTTTTTTCTCTTTTTTAGATGAGTGGATGTATGGAAAGAGATGGGTTTTGAGTCCCACATCTGCTCAGGACTCTGGGATTGTGTTTCCTTGTCTGTAAAATGGTAATTGTAAATATTTGGCTGAAAAGTTAAAGTATTAACTTTAGCAAATGTGAAAGACCCATATGCAAGGTTTTATATTTAAATAAAGGCTGATAAATATATGAGCACTGAGGACATGCAGCACTCTTTATTCTCAAAAGTACATTTAGAACATCCACTTGATATTATTACGTGTTTTCCTTAATCAGCTGTGCTAAGGTATCTTTCCCCATCAGGCAGAGGCAGCCGTGGTTGTGGTTGTCGTTGTTTGGTCTCTCAGTCATGTCCAGCTCTTTGCGACTGCATGGATTGTAGCCCACCATGCTCCTCCATCCATGCAATTCTCCAGGAAAGAATACCGGGGTGGATTGCCATTTCCTTCTCCAGGGAATCTTCCCGACCCACGGATCGAACCTGCCTCTTCTGCACTGCAGGTGGATTCTTTACCACTGAGCCACCAGGGAAGCCCAAGGCAAGCCCCTGCGTGTGTCTCGTCACTCAGTTGTGTCTGACTCTTTGCGACCCCATGGACTATAGCACACCAGGTTCCTCTGTCCACAGGGATTCTCCAGCAAGAATACTGGAGTGGGTTGCCATGCCCTCCTCCAGGGGGTCTTCCCNCTGCCTCTTCTGCACTGCAGGTGGATTCTTTACCACTGAGCCACCAGGGAAGCCCAAGGCAAGCCCCTGTGTGTGTCTCGTCACTCAGTTGTGTCTGACTCTTTGTGACCCCATGGACTATAGCACACCAGGTTCCTCTGTCCACAGGGATTCTCCAGCAAGAGTACTGGAGTGGGTTGCCATGCCCTCCTCCAGGGGGTCTTCCCAACCCAGGGGTCAAACCCAGGGCTCTCGCATTGCCAGCAGATTCTTTACTGTCTGAGCAACCGGGGAAGACCAGGCAAGCCCCTACAGCCTTCCAATAAGTTTGTCAATTTTGCCTGAGGTACTTTATGTGACTCTCTGTTACCTGCATCCAAATGACCCCAGACTAAAGTATGAAGTATTGTGGTCTTAAGTAGCTCCATGTCCAGCAAAACTGAAAGAACAGATTCCTACAGAGTTCCTGTGGTGTTGATCTGGGTGGGAGTAGGGGAAAATTTTCTAGGTATTAGTGAACAATTGCTAAACCAGAAAGGAATGTAATCATAGTTTAGCAAAATTTTTACATGTCAAATAACAATTTAAAACACAAGATGACTTATAGTATTGGTTATACCACACAACTGGATTCTCAAATATTGTCATAACTAGCATAAAATCAAATGTTCACTTTTATAATCCAATGTCTTAACTAACGAAGTCCTCTTATCTTGATGATGTATAGGTTAATAATCATTTTATTTATTTTTACAAATTTATTATTTACTCCTGGAAAAACAGAGAGAATAGATGCTTATCTCATTATTATCATCATCACTTTTTCAAGTCTTTTAAAAACGTTTACAATGTTGTGTTGGTTTCTGCCATACAACAACACAAATCGCAAGTTTGACAATTCAGCATTTGTCACTATTATTTTTTTCATTCATTCAACTTTTATTATTAAAAATTAAAAAAAATTTAGTTGGAATATAATTGCTTTACATTGTTGTGTTGGTTTCTGCTGTACAACAAGATGAATCAGCTTCAAGCATATATATATCACCTTCTTCTTGAGCCTCCCCCCTACTGCACCCCCAATAATCATTTTAAAAGGCAACTGTTTCTGGGTTCCAAGAACAAGAGGTCAGCCTCATTTGTGTACGAATTCTCTGTGACTTGACTCATATCATAACAGACCTTTTCAACTGGATGCTGGTGTTTTAAATTAAAACATCAAGTCAGTTTATACATCTGGCCTTACTTGGTGGTTTTCTAACTTGCCAATGGTATATCTTAAATGTACTTATATTCATCATAGTTCAAACTAGCCACATCCTAAAATAATAATTTTTTGAAAATATAGGTTCTTAGAAATACACTCGCTTCAGTTTTTGTTGTCAGATCCTGGGCTGAGGAGGGGCTGGGGAGAAGAATGCCAAAGCTGCGTTTTGGGCCATTGGCCACCTCCCAGAGTTGTTTCAGGGTCTCGATTGCCCTGCCAAAGGAAAGATGGGGACGCAGGCGTCTACACTGTCGTCCTCCTCTGCCAGCTGCAAACCTCATCACAGTTCCTGTGAAGCCCATTTCCACAGATCAGGTTACTGCCAGGGAAGACTTTAACAATCTCCTACTCCGCTTTCCACCACCAACAATTAGTATTAGCAAATGGTTCAGGCCACTGCTGGGCTTACATATGATTTCTATTCACCAAAAGACAAACGCTTTACTCAAACCAGACCCACATGCTGAACACTGGAGCTCTCCTCTTGGATATAATGAAGTTGAGACAGTTTCTATCTTTCATTTAAATAAAAAAGATCACTCTCACATTTGAAATCAAGTTGGCTGTCTTCCCTTGCTGGGTTAGCCATCTGGTAAGGGGGCCTTTGGTAAGACTTATGTTCAGGCCAGGAGTTGACGGGGAAAAAATCATTATCCTCCTTGTGTCCTTGTGTGCCTTACTCTTTTAATGTGGTCAAACTTTTTTTAATGTTTGCACAGCAGGTTCCCCACCCCCTTTCAGATAACACATATGGCAAATAAGTTACATTTTTAATATATTTTACAGCTGAAATTTGCTTTTTTTAGAGTTGTGGATCAGAAAAGCACATACTCGATTAAGGTCACTAAAACTCATTGTAAAACAATAGAGATTCAAAAGGTTCACTGTTTTGATCGGCTGCATACTTGTGGTTCTTTTAACGCTGCTGTGCTATTTTTCAGGGTAAGATAAGGTCAGTTTCCTTTCCATTTGTTTCAAAGGCTGACAATTGCCCCCACAGAGAGGGACTACAACTTCAGCATATTCAGTGTTCTTACTGTTCTATTCAGTTAAGTTTTTTGATAAACATATCTTGATAGCTACTATCTACAGTAAGTCACCTACATATGAATGAGCTCTGTTCGGAGAGTGCATTGTTCATAAGTCCAACAAAGTTAGCCTAGGTACCCAACTCACACAACTTACTATACTATACCATACTGAAATAGGTTTATAATACCTTTCACACAAATGATACATTAAAAAGCTAACAAACACATAAAGAAAAAATTTTTAACCTTTCAGTACATTACCCTGGGACTTCCCTGGTGGTTCAGATGGTAAAGAGTCTGATTGCAGTGCAGGAGATCTGAGTTCAGTCCCTGGGTTCGGAAGGGGAGCCTGGCGGGCTATAGTCCATGGGATAGCAGAGTTGGACATGACTTGAGTGACTAACGCGCGCGCGCGCGCGCGCACACACACACACACACACACACACACACACACACACACACACAATACCTTGAAAAGTACAGCAGTACACTACAACAGCTGGCAAGTTTGCATCTTTGAAAGTTCGAAACTTCAAGATTCATATGTAGGCGACTTAATGTATCTTAGTTACTCTTCGCCTGTTTTCTTCATGGACAGAGGCTGATTATATCAAGAAGTTAAGAAATCAGTTTAGAACAGCCACTTCATAGTAACCATTCTTTCCATTACATACCCTTCGACTTCAGAAAATCACCAATAACTCAAAGTTATCAGTTTCCTATAATTGAAGGAAGCTGAAGAATTCATTCTTGTTTTGCAGATGAGATTCTTGTTTTGCAATTAAATTTCAGAGAAGTAGGTAATTTTTTTTCATAAGCCTGCCAGCTCGGACAGAGTGAAGAAGAGGCTGGAATCTATATATTCTTTCTGCCTTTTATAATTTTATTCATTTTCCCGTGTTCTATGCATTGCATCTTGGAATACAATTTTTTATGGTAGTGACAATTTGCAGGAAAACCATATATCTTCATAAAATACTCATTTTGAAACTGCCTAGATCTCAGTTAGGAGCTTGTTGTTAGTTTAGGAGAAGCTCACCTTGTGTGAGTCATTAGATAAGTAAATTAGTATGTAAAATATACATTAATACATATGCATAGTACTCTAGACTCATGCAAGTACTTTCATTTTCTTAAACATTTTAAGATAAAAATTTTTGGAAATCGATCAGTTTGATATTAATTTCCTCAAAGGGAAGGAAGGAAAGAAGGAAGAAAAATCAGAGGAGAAGTCTATGTGATGTGTCAGTTTGGCGAGGTTGAACTAAATTTCCCAGAATCCTCTTTCTTGTATGGCATGATTTGAAAGTGAAAGGAAACAGCAGTTATTTCGTAGCATGCATACACGCACATACATACACACAGTACAGCTGATGTGCTGACTCACCCGGAAATGAAGCAGCGCCCAGGCTTCCTGGGCCCTCCTTAGCTCCTCTGACTCTGGAGCCTGGTGTGTCTCTTTAGCTCTGTGACTAAGGGCCTCAATTTCTGCAAGTCTTAGTATTTGTTTCCTATTGTTGATATAACAAATGACCACAAACACAGAAACTTAGAACGGTGTCTTATCTTACTTTTCTGTAGATTAGATATTTGACATGTATCTCAGTGGCATAAAATCAAGGCCTTTTATTCAATTCCATGTTTATTCTGATGGGGAAAAGAACTTTGCATTTCGTGAAGCCCGTGACAGCAGCATGATTTCTGTTAAAGCTGGAAAAAGGTAAATTGTAGGGAAATTTTTATTATAACCACTTTTGCAAGATTTTCTTCTTTAAAATCCAGCAGCAAAATATAAGAAAACTATCTGTTAAACACCATGACTATAAAAGTATATTAGTTGTAAGCAAATAATATATTCCCTTAAGTATTAAGTAAATATATAATCATGGGAAGTGAATTTATACAGCNACTCATGCAAGTACTTTCATTTTCTTAAACATTTTAAGATAAAAATTTTTGGAAATCGATCAGTTTGATATTAATTTCCTCAAAGGGAAGGAAAGAAAGAAGGAAGAAAAATCAGAGGAGAAGTCTATGTGATGTGTCAGTTTGGCGAGGTTGAACTAAATTTCCCAGAATCCTCTTTCTTGTATGGCATGATTTGAAAGTGAAAGGAAACAGCAGTTATTTCGTAGCATGCATACACGCACATACATACACACAGTACAGCTGATGTGCTGACTCACCCGGAAATGAAGCAGCGCCCAGGCTTCCTGGGCCCTCCTTAGCTCCTCTGACTCTGGAGCCTGGTGTGTCTCTTTAGCTCTGTGACTAAGGGCCTCAATTTCTGCAAGTCTTAGTATTTGTTTCCTATTGTTGATATAACAAATGACCACAAACACAGAAACTTAGAACGGTGTCTTATCTTACTTTTCTGTAGATTAGATATTTGACATGTATCTCAGTGGCATAAAATCAAGGCCTTTTATTCAATTCCATGTTTATTCTGATGGGGAAAAGAACTTTGCATTTCGTGAAGCCCGTGACAGCAGCATGATTTCTGTTAAAGCTGGAAAAAGGTAAATTGTAGGGAAATTTTTATTATAACCACTTTTGCAAGATTTTCTTCTTTAAAATCCAGCAGCAAAATATAAGAAAACTATCTGTTAAACACCATGACTATAAAAGTATATTAGTTGTAAGCAAATAATATATTCCCTTAAGTATTAAGTAAATATATAATCATGGGAAGTGAATTTATACAGCTTGAGGCCTGAATGAAATTACCAACCTCTTCTTTTTTTTTTTTTTATTAAGCAATGAAATTCTTCAGGAAAGAGGTGGGATTTAAGGTTCTTTGGTAATGAGTTAAGAAAAATAATTGGTTTTGGCAGGAGGTTTTTTTTTTTTTTTCCCCCCATCAAGTATTGCAAATTCACTTAGAAACACCTAGATTAATTCTTGTCCCTATTTTCTGTCCTCCCATCTGAATATAAATGGAATATAGTCATAGACGTACAAGTGCAATCAAATCATGCAGGTAGTGTCAAAAATACAGTAATGTAGGCATAGTCACTGGCACCCCACTCCAGTGCTCCTGCCTGGAAAATCCCATGGGCGGAGGAGCCTGGTGGGCTGCAGTCCATGGGGTCGCTAAGAGTCAGACACGATTGAGCGACTTTACTTTCACTTTTCACTTTCATGCATCGGAGAAGGAAATGGCAACCCACTCCAGTCTTCTTGCCTGGAGGATCCCAGGGATGGGGGAGCCTGGTGGGCTGCTGTCTTCGTTGGGGTCGCACAGAGTTGGACACGACTGAAGCGACTTAGCAGCAGCAGGCATAGTCACAGAATTTCCATATGTAACTGGCACAGACAAGTCTTCCTCCCATGAATCTCACAGAGAAACACCCATCATTATGCAAAATTACCTGGAAATTTGACGGTCTGGAAAATTTTTGAAATGTGGTGGATGCCCACCCTTTATGCATTGGAAAAATCGCGTCCAATTTATCTTCTTGTCTAACTTCTTTCAAGACTTCTGCATTTGTTGCTCAGCTAGTGCGCTGATTCTGTTCCCAGAAGAACACGGCTCCCTCCAAGAGCACTTATTCCACCACCCACATCCTGGCTGGGGGCCCCATGGCACACTGGCTTCCCTTTGTGAATCAGGAGTGGAGTGTGAACTCAATCTGCTATGCACACAATGGCACATTCTTGGAGAGTGGCTGTCTAGACCATTTCCTTCGCACAGCAGCTCAAACATCTTTTTATGAAGCGATTACTGGAATGTTACTTTTCGGGCAGTGGCATCTTCAACTGGTTCCTTACCCAGTCCTGACAGTTGTGTTATAAGTAAATTTCTTTCACAGATTAGTGTGTTGTTAATGTGTCCATACACAGTAGCTTTAAAGTGAGTTTTCTGGCAGCTGAAACCTTTTACCTCTTAACTGTTCTCTCTCTAGAAATGAAAAGGATTTATTTATTTTTCCTTGCTTGTGAGGAGTGGCAGGGTAATTTGTTTTCTTGACTGGGATAAAAGTTTTAGGGGAAAAACAGACTATTCAAACAAGTCCCAAACACCTAGATACTCCAGTTAGCACCAGGGAGTTTTGAACTAGTTTGAGGAAGTCCAAGTATTTAAAGGACTTCCCTGGTGACTCAGTTGGTAAAGAGTCTGCCTGCAATGTGGGAGACTCGAGTTCTATCCCTGGGTTTGAAAGATCCCCTGGAAAAGGAAATGGCAACCTACTCCAGTATTCTTGCCTGGAGAATTCCATGGACAGAGGAGCATGGTGGGCTACATGCTCGTCCAAGGGGTCACGAACAGTCAGACGTGACTAACAGTTTCACTTTTCAAGTATTTAAAAGCACAACTTTTGTCTTTGGATTCTTGAAACTCTGTGCATGGTTCCATACTTATAAGCCAAGTTCATGTCCTTGTGCTTTATCTCAAATTTTAAAAAGGGTGGCCAATCAGTAACAATAGCAAAATATGTGTTAAGAGTAAGGAACAGAAGAGAGCAGAAGGGAAAATAAACTATGTGTATGTTAAATACTGTGGCACGTTGTAAGATAACACATATTTCTTGGAGCTAGAAACTATGGCTTACTTACATTTGGTTTAGGAATGCTTACTTCCTCCTAGGATTATAAAAATGTCATTCTATATTTTCTTCTGTTGCTTTTATAATTTTTTTTTGGCATTGATTGTTAACCTAGCTGTAATATATCCTGGTGCATGTCTTAAGATAGGCATTATGACTGATTATCTCAACATCAGTTATTGAATCCTCTTCCAATTAATTTAAAAGATATTTTAAATTCCCTCAAATACCTGGGTCTATTTCTGGTATATTGACTTTGCCAGAACCATGATGTTTTAGTTACTGTATTTTTCTATTGTGTTCTGATACTTGGTATATCAAATAAAAGCTCTCTTGCCTGTTCTTTTAGAGATGAATGTTACAGTCAACTTGCCATATTTATTAAAGAATCCTATGTAGGTCCTGGCTAAGAATATGTTAAATTTATTTGTACCTGAGGCCGTTGGCAGTTTCATACTGTTGAATGTACCCCTGCAAGAACATGGTCCATTTATAGGAACAAGAACATGCCTTCTTGTGTCTTTCTGTTCTTGTTCATCGGTACCTGACCCAGTTGCATTTAGAAAAGAAGCAAAGGAGAAACAAAGCACATCCATGATGCTTGAATTTGGCCAAACCTCAAGTTTCTTTGGTGATTATTGTTCTAGAAGAGGTCAAATTATTAAATATATTGGTTTTTTAAATTAAAAGATATACATAATTGCTTTGGCCACTGGCACACACAATCTCAGTCCTCTTGTATTGCAAACATATTACTCAATAAATACTTATTAGACAGGAAGTATGGGATATTAACAAGTATTTACCGAGTGATTTTTGCAGTATTTCCAGAATGATCAGTGGGCTTCCCAGGTGGTGCTAGGGGTACAGAACTTGCCTGCTAAAGCAGGAGATTTAGAGATGCAGGTCGATCCCTGGGTTGATCCCTGGAGAAGGGCATGGAAACCCACTCCAGTATTCTTGCCTAGAGAATCCCATGGACTGAAGAGCTTTGGGGGCTACAGTCCATAAGGTGGAAAAGAATCCGACAGGGCTGAAGCGACTTAGCACACAGGAGCAGACTGGTTAGCTTCCCCTTCTAGGTTTACTGGAATTCCCTGGTAGCTCAGATGGTAAAGCGTTTGTCTACAATGCGGGAGACCTGGGTTCGATCCCTGGGTAGGAAAGATTTCCCTGGAGAAGGAAACAGCAATCTACTCCAGTACTCTTGCCTAGAAAAATCCCATGGACAGAGGAGCTTAGTGCAGGCTACTGTCCATGGGGTCGCAAAGAGTCGGACAGGACTCGGTGACTTCGCTTCACGTCTAGGTTTACAACACTTCTCCTCATGGTCAGTAGGGGGCGCTCCCGCAGCAACAGGCCCTCTTTCAGTGCCCTAGCATGCTAACGAATTTCAAACCTTAGGAAGTATTGGTTTATAAATTATCAAACTTCAGTTCTCACACATTCTAACAGACTCACATCTGTGGGCATTTTATGTAGAAGACAAGTAATGGGAGAAGGTGAGATCTTCAAAGTGTCTTGTAATCGAAGAAGGCCTGTATTATATAAGCACAGAAGGCCGAAAGGGATTATAACAACTTGTGTTTGGGCTAACGAGTGGAGCCTCTGCTTTTAGGGGCTGTTCTTTTGAGCTCTGGTGCCAGCAGACCGCTTTGTGAGCTGTCAGTTTCCTGATCTTAGTCCTTTAAGGGCAACATTTTTTTAAGTGGTGCTTTAAATAGGGTATGTAAGCTCCAGAGAGCAGTGAGTTGGGGGCTATGGAAGGAAACGGGGTCTAGTTGCAGACAATCCCGTGGGGAAAATATGACTTCTATCTGCTGGCTTTGAAACTGCAGCCCTTGTGGCTGAGGGTGGTGATGTTCAAAGAAGTGGATCATTTTCTACCTCTCCTTCCAGGCTGAGCTCAGTGCTTCTTCTTTATACTCCCAAACCATTCAGAGTTTATTTCTACTTTGCAAATATCACATTTTGTGATATTCATCTGTGTATTTGTTACATCCTCTTCTACACTAAGGTAAGTGAAGGCAGAATCACGTTGCATTCCTCTAGCATAGTTTTTGGTATACTTCCCTAGTGGCTCAGTCAGTAAAGAATTCGCCTGCAATGCAGGAGACCCAGGTTTGATCCCTGGGTTGAGAAGACCCCTGAAGAAGGAAATGGCAACTCACTCCAATATTCTTGCCTGGGAAATCCCATGAGCAGGGGAGCCTGGCAGGCTACAGTCCACGAGATTACAAAGTAGTCAGACCTGATATAGAGACTAAACAACAGCAGTAGGCAATTAATAATTATTTGCTCAATGAATGACAGAGGAAAGGGAAGGCAGGTGGAAGGAAAAGTGTCACAGAATGATAGATTGACATTATAGAGCAAGTGAAATTTAAGCTGCCCTAGAATCTGGAAATAACAACAGTAACAAAACTGTTGTACCCAGGGAACCTTACTGGGTGCAACCCAATACAAATGATAACAACAGAAAGCAAATTGTTTCTAATGAGGTTAGTAATAGCAATATGTAATAGTGAATATGGAATGTGACCATAACCACTTCCATGTGAAATAAAGACTATTTAACATTTAATATGGATTTCAAAGATTAATTGCATAGTGTAAAAGTATCCTTAAAAGTGAGGCTATGGAATGTAGTATTCCAGATTAAAATTGTTCATCCTCCTGAAATTCAGATATGGCACCATCAGCTCATCATCCCCACTGTGACTCTTAGTTGAGTGGAATTTTTTGTACCACTCCCTCTCTCTTTCTTAATAAAGCACCAGAAACTTGTTAGTTGAGGAGATTAGTTCATATGTTCAAATTCACAATGTCTGGGGTTACCTTTCAAGTCATACTATAAACTTTCCTTATCATCGGATAACTACCAAGAAGGGTATTTTGAGAATTTCATTCCTCTGGATAGTTCATTACCCAATAATTTAGTCCATTTGAATAGTCCTTAAAACATGGAAGGTTAAATGGGATGACATAAATGCTGTTTTGAGTGGAACAACTTTTTAAGATATCCCCACTCGAAAGTTTCCTGTTTAGTCATTTGATAAAAATAAATATATTTTTTCTATCCAGTCCTGACTTCCTGTACTTACCTAAATAGGAAGTTTAAACTACAAAAATCGCCTGAGTCAAAGATTCATCTTGACTGTAAAACAGTGTATACAAGGCAACCGAAATGGAACGCTATTTTATTTTTAATATTTTGAAAATATTGTTTTAATTAAAAAAATTGAAAACCTGATCAACATGATCATTGATTCTTTGAAGCACTTTTGGGTCCATTTTACTCTATTTAGTGTTGATTAACAGAATCCCTTAAAATTTTAAGGACGCTATAAGGAAGTAGTCTTTGGGACAAAAAGTGATTTTCCAGTGGATTTAAATCTGAGGATGGATTTCCTTTTTTTGCTTTTTTTTTTTTTTTAAATTCAGGCCCAAACAATATGCTTTGTGCAAATTACCAAATGTGGTTTGATGTATTGTGTTTTATTAATTTTATATATTATTTACATTAATTGGTGTAACATTTTCAACTAACACACAGATATAATTGTCTGATTTTTTATGTCTAGAGTGATGCAATGAACAGAAAGTGAGAAAGTGGAAAGAAGGTGGACAAAATGTTTTCATTAGAAAATTCAGTTGGTTACCCATTTTGAATCTAGCAGTGTGTACAAGTCAATCCCCACCAACAAAGACCTACTATACAGCACATTGAGCCCTGCTCGATGTTACGTGGCAGCCTGGATGGGAGGGGAGTTTGGGGAGAATGGGTACATGTATATGTATGGCTGAGTTCTTTCACTGTTCACCTGAAACTATCACAATATTGTTAATAGGCTATACCCCAACAAAATAAAAGGCTTGAAAATTTTAATTGGACAAGGATTTGTTGAACATCTACTTTGGAGGCAGAACTTGCTATAGAGTTGAATTGCTGGGGTTTCCAATTCCAGCTGCCACTTAAAGTTGGAGGACCTCGGGTTTGGGACTTTTAACCTCTCTACACCTCAGTCTCCTTATTGAGAACATTGTTTAAAATAATTACAATCATTATGTTTAAAGTTGTAGGAGGATTAAATGAAATAATTCATGTATTAGGTTGGTGCAAATGTAATTGTGGTTTTTGCATTGTTGAAATTTGTCGCTTGATATTGGAATACATTCTTAAATAATCCTTTTAATGTGAATTTCTTACTCTATGGTTTTTGCTAATAACATCATTTTCTATTTTATATTTATTTTAGACTATGCAAATGTTGTTAGACAAAAAGCAAATTAGACTGATTTTCTTTTTCAAGTTCAAAATGGGTCATAAAGCAGCAGAGACAACTTGTAGCATCAACAGCGTATTTGGCCCAGGAACTTCTACAAGCTACAGTGCTGTGGTGGTTCAAGAAGTTCTGCAAAGGAGACGAGAGGCTTGAATATGAAGAGCATAGTAGCCAGCCATAGGAAGTTGACAACAACCAGTTGAGAGCAATCGTCAAAGCTGATCCACTTACAGCTACACACAAAGTTGCTGAAGAACTGTGCCGACCATTCTATGATCATTCAGCATGGCATTTGAAGCAAATTGGAAAGGTTAAAAAGCCCAATAAGTGGGTGCCTCACGAGCTGACCAAACATCCAAAAAATTGTCTGTTTGAAGTGTTGTCTTCCCATATTCTATGCAACAGCAACAAACCATTTCTAGATCAGATTTTGACTTGTGACAACAAATGGATTTTATATGACAACCTGCAGTGACCAGCTCCATGGCTGGACTGAGAAGAGGCTCTGAAGCACTTCCAAAAGCCAAACTTGTACCAAAAAAGTCATGGTCACTGTTTGGTGATCTGCTGCTGGGCTGGTCCTCTACNTTAGACTATGCAAATGTTGTTAGACAAAAAGCAAATTAGACTGATTTTCTTTTTCAAGTTCAAAATGGGTCATAAAGCAGCAGAGACAACTTGTAGCATCAACAGCGTATTTGGCCCAGGAACTTCTACAAACTACAGTGCTGTGGTGGTTCAAGAAGTTTTGCAAAGGAGACGAGATAGTAGCCAGCCATAGGAAGTTGACGACAACCAGTTGAGAGCAATCGTCGAAGCTGATCCACTTACAGCTACACATGAAGTTACTGAAGAACTGTGCCGACGATTCTATGATCATTCAGCATGGCATTTGAAGCAAATTGGAAAGGTTAAAAAGCCCAATAAGTGGGTGCCTCATGAGCTGACCAAACATCCAAAAAATTGTCTGTTTGAAGTGCTGTCTTCCCATATTCTATGCAACAGCAACAAACCATTTCTTGATCAGACTGTGACTTGTGACAACAAATGGATTTTATATGACAACCTGCAATGACCAGCTCCATGGCTGGACTGAGAAGAGGCTCTAAAGCACTTCCAAAAGCCAAACTTGTACCAAAAAAGTCATGGTCACTGTTTGGTGATCTGCTGCTGGGCTGGTCCTCTACAGCTTTCTGAATCCCAGTGAAACCATTACATCTGAGAAGTATGCTCCACACACTGATGAGATGCACCAAAAACTGCAACAGGCACTGGTCAACAGAAAGGGCCTGATTCTTCTGCCCAGCAACTCCCAACCGCACACTGTGTAACCAGCGCTTCAAAAGTTGAATGAATTGGGCTATGAAGTTTTGCCTCATCAACCATGTTCAGGTGCTGCTGCTGCTAAGTCACTTCAGTCCTGTCCGACTCTGTGCGACCCCATAGATAGTAGCCCACTAGGCTCCCCCGTCCCTGGGATTCTCCAGGCAAGAACACTGGAGTGGGTTGCCATTTCCTTCTCCAATGCATGAAAGTGAAAAGTGAAAGTGAAGTCACTCAGTTGTGTCTGACCCTTAGCGACCCCATGGACTGCAGCCTACCAGGATCCTCCGTCCATGGGATTTTCCAGGCAAGAGTACTGGAGTGGATTGCCATTTCCTTCTCTGGTGATCTCTTGCCAACTAACTACCACTTCTTCAAGCATCTCGACAACTCTTTACAGGAAAAAGACTTCCACAACCAACAGGAGGCAAAAATGCTTTCCAAGAATTCCTTGAATCCCCAAGCACAGATTTTTATACTATAGGTATAAACAAACTTATTTCATGTTGGCAAAAACNTATTAAGACCACAGATCAGATTGTGTGACTTAGCCTCCATAATTGCAATGGACGTGTATACCTATATCTCCATCTCCATCTCCATGTACATCTCCATCTCTATTGCTCCTAATATCCTACTGATTCTGTTTCTCTGGAGAACCCTGACTCATACAGCACCCTCTCCACACATACCTTCAGGAACATGTTTTAGTCACAGCGCCTTCCTCCTTCCCAAAATAACCACAATCCCATTGTATATAGTAAGCACTTCCTTGCATTTTTTTTATAGCTTTATCACCCAAATGAGCACCTTTAGTTCAGCCTTGCTCTTTTTATAAAATTGAAACATCTTTTATACCTCTTTTATTTATTTAAATTTTATCAACCAATAGTTGATTTAGAATGCTGTGTTAATTTATTTTCCTTTGCTTTTCACTTCACTTCTTTTCACAGCTATTTGTAAGACCTTCTCAGCCATTTGGTTTGTTGCATTTATTTTCCTTGGGGATGGTCTTGATCCCTGTCTCCTGTATGATGCCACAAACCTCTGTCCATAGTTCATCAGGCACTCTGTCTATCAGATCTAGTCCCTTAAATCTGCTTCTCACTTCCACTGTATAATCGTAAGGGATTTGATTTAGGCCCTATCTGAATGGTCTAGTGGTTTTCCCTACTTTCTTCAATTTAAGTCTGAATTTGGCAATAAGGAGTTTATGATCTGAGCCACTCAGCTCAGCCAAGTCAGTTCCCGGTCTTGTTTTGCTGACTGTACAGAGCTTCTTCATCACATCGAAGTGTCTGTCACACACACATTCTTTGTCATATTCTTTTCTACTGTGATTTGTCACAGGATATTGAACATAGTTCCCTGCGCTATACAGTGCTCATGCTCAGTTGCACAATTGTGTCTGACTCTTTGTGACTCTGTGGACTGTAGCCTGCTTGTTGATCCATCCTATACATAAAAATTTGCTTCTGCTAATCCCAACCTCCCAATCTTTCCCTTCCCTAACCTTCTCCCTTTATGCCTCTTTTAATCCACAGGTTCCTGGAGCAATTTCTTCTTCTTACAATATATCTGTGAAGAACCCAGAGCATCTGACCTGTCTGGATTTGGCTAGCTGCACACTCATGAAATNCATGGATGGAGAAGCCTGGCGGGCTACAGTCCATGGGGTCTCAAAGCATCGGACACGACTGAGCGACTTCACTTCATTTCATGCTGGTATCTATTGTATTACATTTAATGTAAAATAAGACACAGGTACAGAAACACACACACACACAATGTATAGTTTAGTAATTATTATAAGGCAAACAATCTCATTCTAAGAAATAGAATATTGCCAGTTGTGATGGCTAATTTTGTGCGATAACTTGACAGGCCAGAGAATGCCCAGATTAAACATTGCTTTGTGGGCATGTCTGTGAGGTTGCGAGGGTGTCCAGATGAGATCACATTTGAATCTGTGGACTCAATAAGGTAAATTGCTCTCTTCAGTGTGAGTGACTATCATCTAATCCACTGAGGGTCTGAAAAGAAGAAAAAGTGGAGAAAAGCGGTACTTGCCCCTTTGCTCCTGCCTCACTGCTGAGCTGAGTTATCTCATCGTATGTTCTTCTGATCCTTGGACTGGGGTTTGCTCCTGCTGCTGCTGCTAAGTTGCTTCAGTGGTGTCCAACTCTGTGCGACCCCATAGATGGCAGCCCACCAGACTCCTCTGTCCCTGGGATTCTCCACGCAAGAACACTGGAAGTGGGTTGCCATGTCCTTCTCCAATCCATGAAAGTGAAGAGTGAAAGTGAAGTCGCTCAGTCGTGTCCGACTCTTAGCTACCCCATGGACTGCAGCCTATCAGGCTCCTCCACCCATGGGATTTTCCAGGCAAGAGTACTGGAATGGGTCGCCATTGCCTTCTCCTGGACTAGGGTTTACACAGTCCCATAAAATGGGTCCCTTAAAATGGCTCTCCTGGGTCTCCATATTAAGACCACAGATCAGATTGTGTGACTTAGCCTCCATAATTGCAATGGACGTGTATACCTATATCTCCATCTCCATCTCCATGTACATCTCCATCTCTATTGCTCCTAATATCCTACTGATTCTGTTTCTCTGGAGAACCCTGACTCATACAGCACCCTCTCCACACATACCTTCAGGAACATGTTTTAGTCACAGCGCCTTCCTCCTTCCCAAAATAACCACAATCCCATTGTATATAGTAAGCACTTCCTTGCATTTTTTTTATAGCTTTATCACCCAAATGAGCACCTTTAGTTCAGCCTTGCTCTTTTTATAAAATTGAAACATCTTTTATACCTCTTTTATTTATTTAAATTTTATCAACCAATAGTTGATTTAGAATGCTGTGTTAATTTATTTTCCTTTGCTTTTCACTTCACTTCTTTTCACAGCTATTTGTAAGACCTTCTCAGCCATTTGGTTTGTTGCATTTATTTTCCTTGGGGATGGTCTTGATCCCTGTCTCCTGTATGATGCCACAAACCTCTGTCCATAGTTCATCAGGCACTCTGTCTATCAGATCTAGTCCCTTAAATCTGCTTCTCACTTCCACTGTATAATCGTAAGGGATTTGATTTAGGCCCTATCTGAATGGTCTAGTGGTTTTCCCTACTTTCTTCAATTTAAGTCTGAATTTGGCAATAAGGAGTTTATGATCTGAGCCACTCAGCTCAGCCAAGTCAGTTCCCGGTCTTGTTTTGCTGACTGTACAGAGCTTCTTCATCACATCGAAGTGTCTGTCACACACACATTCTTTGTCATATTCTTTTCTACTGTGATTTGTCACAGGATATTGAACATAGTTCCCTGCGCTATACAGTGCTCATGCTCAGTTGCACAATTGTGTCTGACTCTTTGTGACTCTGTGGACTGTAGCCTGCTTGTTGATCCATCCTATACATAAAAATTTGCTTCTGCTAATCCCAACCTCCCAATCTTTCCCTTCCCTAACCTTCTCCCTTTATGCCTCTTTTAATCCACAGGTTCCTGGAGCAATTTCTTCTTCTTACAATATATCTGTGAAGAACCCAGAGCATCTGACCTGTCTGGATTTGGCTAGCTGCACACTCATGAAATGATTAATCGTGTTCCTCTGACCTTTGTATTCCCTGCAGATTGGTCGCTAGATCCAGATAATTAGACTCAGGCTTCCCTGATAGCTCAGTTGTTAAAGAATCTACCTGCAACACAGGAGACCCCGGTTCGATTCCTGGGTTGGGAAGATCTGCTGGAGAAGGGATAGGCTACCCACTCCAGTATTCTTGGGTTTCCCTTGTGGCTCAACTGGTAAAGAATCCATCTACAATGCTGTAAGAACGCCGCGAGAAGAAAAAGCCACCTCGGACCGTCGATGGAAGCCTTTATTGGGCGGTCGCTCTCAGGCAGAACTCCCGGGGATGAGCAAGCAAGGGAACAAAGGGAGTCTGCAGAGAATGGAGGCAAGGACGAGGTGTGGGGGGGCGGTTTTATAGCCGGGGCCAGCGTTTGAGCCGGGTTTTTTCCATATAAGGTAAAATGTGGGGACCGCGTTGCTGATTGGTACTGATGGGCTTCGTGTCGGTCTCTGATTGGGCCAGGTCCTGGGCTCTGTGTCCGGGTTGCTGGTCCGACCCCAGTTTCTGTTTGGGCGGGGGCGTGCTCCGGGGCTTTTTGTCTCAGCCTTCTGAACATGTCCGGGCATGTCCAACCTCTCAAATGGGAGTAGACTTGGGTTCCATCCCTGGGTTGGGAAGATCCCATGGATAAGGGAAAGCCTACTCACTCCAGTATTCTGGCCTGGAGAATTCCATGGACTGTATAGTCCATGGGGTCACCAAAAGTTGGACACAACTGAGTGACTTTCACTTCACTTCAGTCTTTATGGTAGCACTATGGTTTTCATCAAGTGGTTTGTAATGTCTGATTTTTGCTCTTTTGTGGTGTTTATAGCAGTTAATATTCAATGTTTAGCTATATTAATTCATTGAGTTTGTGAAAAATGTAATGTTTAACTCTGTGACTTCTTTTTCATTTATTAGTTGGCATAATTTTCTAAGGAGATGCTTATTCTCATCTACTAATTGGTTTCCTGATACTACAAGTCAGATAAGAGTGGCAGTGTAAGCATTTGACTCTTTTTTAAATTTATGCAATTTTCAAGCTAATGAAGCAGTTCATTGTTATTCTGAGATGACCAATTAGCTTATCTCAAATTTGACTACAAAATATAAATATATTTGATGCATTTCTGTTAATTATTACTTTTATCCTTCTTGAAATTCATTGTCCTATCTTTGACCAATGGGAGATTCTTTCAAGTTGGTTTCAAAGTTTTCTGATGTTATAGAATGGTCTTTCCTTGCTCTCTGGTATGTCAAGATATTTCAGGTCATTTTGTATTTTTCTTGCCCTTGACCTGGAATCAGACATTTCTCCAAGATGTCTTTTTATAGGAAATAGAAAGATCATAATCTAGGTTTTAGGATCACTCTGGGCTTATCATTGAAACTGGGCATATCATTGTTTCTAGGCTTTATCAGAAAATGTACTCTAATATTTCCAATTCAATTACAGGACTACAGGGCTTGTCCTTTACCCTGTTTATATTATTCCATCTGTATTTTCTTCTGTATATAATGAGAATCCTAGTTCTCAAGGACTTAGGGGATAATCAAATTAGAATGTCCCAGAATTACTCACTTCCTTTATCCCATGTTACACATGGACAGTCTCAGAATAGCAAAGCCTCTATTGAGATCACCGTCATGATTACTGGAAGCAGTTAGGTTTGTTTCCATCTGCTCACCCTATTCTTCCCCTAACTTTCTCCTGATTGTTGTATCTATATTATCAACTTATATACTCTTCACTGTCTAGAACACCTTTTCCCATGAAAATTTTAATTCTGTAAATAAAAACATATTTGGAACTCAACCCCAGTCCTTATGTCCATGTCCTTCTAGTCATTTTAGTTATCTGAAGCTCGTTCTCTCATAAATCTCAAAGAGAACACCTAAGGGAATAAAATTCCTGGAGTTCCTACATGTTGCCAGCAATTTGTCAATGGTCTTTATACATTTTACATTCTCTTCCCTTGAATGTCTTCAATGTGTTACTTCATTTTTTCCCCCTGGTATTATGTGCTGCTGTCAAAACATCTCTGATAACCTCTTTTCCCCCCTTATAAACCATGTGCTATGTTAGCATATATTCAAAAAGAACTTTTCCTTCTGTTTTAAAAAACCTGTTGGTTTCACTAAATTGTATGTTCAGTTCAGTTCAGTCACTCAGTCGTGTCCAACTCTGCAACTCCATGAATCGCAGCTGCCAGGCCTTTCTGTTCATCACCAACTTCCAGAGTTCACTCAAACTCATGTCCATCGAGTTGGTGATGCCATCCAGCCATCTCATCTTCTGTCATCCCTTTAACCTCCTACCCCCAATCCCTCCCAGCATCAGGGTCTTTTCCAATAAGTCAACTCTTTGCACAAGGTGGCCAAAGTATTGGAGCTTCAGCTTCAGCATCAGTCCTTCCTTCCAATGAACATCCAGGACTGATCTCCCTTAGGATGGACTGGTTGGATATTCTTGCAGTCCAAGGGATCCTCAAGAGTCTTCTCCAACATCACAGTTCAAAAGCATCAATTCTTCAGCGCTCAGCTTTCCTTATGGTCCAACTCTCACATCCATACAGGACCACTGGAAAAACCATAGCCTTGACTAGATGGACCTTTGTTGGCAAAGTAATATCTCTGTTGATATTGGTTGCTCTGAGTCAGCATTCTCAGGTACATGTGTTCTTCTAACATGTTGTTCTATTTTTTTTTTTTTTTCAATTTTAGGAAGATTTTCTTGAATCATAGCATTATGTTTGTTTTTTTTTTCTTGCCTTTTAAAAAAATCTTTTTCAGGAGCTTTTTGACTATCAATAATATTTGTTCCTTTTCTTTTTTACTTTTTGATCCCTTTCTTCATTTTTTTTGTAAATGGAGGTAAAATACACATAAAATATGTCATTTCATCATTTTAAGTGAACTCGATTATATTAAACACATTCACAACATTGTGCGACCATCACTGCTATCTCCAGAAATTTTTCATCTTCCCAAACTGAAGTTCTCTGCCCGTTCAACCATAACTCTCCATTGCCTCCTCACCCTTCATTTAGTTTTGATTTTCAAACATTTCATTCTTTTCATCTATTCCTTGAGGCATTTTTTTCATTGTGTTTATTTACTTTGGTGACACTTCTATTTTGTGAGTCTTCATTTCTAAAGTGATTTTTTTCTCTTATTTTCAATTTCTCTTTCAATATATCACTCATTTCTGAATTTTTCAAATTCTGATTTAGGTCAGTGATTCATGTCTTGTGCCCTCATTTTCTTAATGTTAACTCATTTTGAAATGCTACGTTATAATTTTGATCTTTTTAAATCTGTAATAATCAATAATTATTTAAGGGACTGTGATTCTACTTCTTTTTCCTTACAGTAACTTACCATGGGACTTGACCTTCATAATTTTTTCTTGCCTATTATGTGAATTTAGTTTTCCCGAATTTCAGAAGAAGGCTTGTCTCAGATGGATTTTCTAACTTTACAGAGTGTCCTCTTCTATTGTTTTCATGCGGTATTAAAAATATGGTGCCTTGGTTTTTGAGATTTCTTGGTTCTCTTCCTCTCCTGAACTTTATCTGTGTCTTTCCTTTGTCTCCATTGTCCCATCCTGCTTGACTTTTGTACCACTCCCAGCAGTTTCTGCTCACCATGAAGCCTTGTCCTAAAAAAGACCTGCCTGGTCACCCTTGAGAGTTCACAAGGATAGAGGTAGATTACAGTCAATACCAATGGATATTGTGGCAATGGACAATCAATATAGTGGCATCCTGGATGATTATGTGTGATGCTTACAGGATGTTTAAAGACCATTGATCTGAATCAATGGTCATTTTACCGATGAAGAATTCAACTGAATTACAGGACTATAAGGCTTGTNAAAGAATACTGCAGTGGGTTGACATCTCTTTCTCCAGGGGATCTTCCTGACCCAGGGACCAAATCCCAGTCTCCTGCATTGGCAGGCAGATTCTTTACCGCTGAGCCCCTGGGAAGTGTCTGGTACTTGGCATTATTGTTGGAATACAAATCACACCAGCTGGACCTGTGCAGCCAGTTTGTGTTGAAATTGCAGCGCAGAACTTAAATAAAATCCTCCCTAAACCCGAGGCCCCATTCCTCATTAAAAAACTCACTGCCTTCAGAGATGAAATATCTGCCTTTGTTAAGGTTTTCCAGTCTTAACTTTTTCTCAATATTTTATTCTTTCTTTTATTAAGTCATATGAGTTATATGAAAAGGAGCAGCACCAAGAGGAATGGAAATACCACAGAGGTGAAAAACCAACAACTAAACATTTGTACTCTTCTTCCTATGGTGGCAAGGGAGGGAGACACATAGGCCACTAGGGAATTCTGTTTTCCATTGTGGATTNTTTTTCTCAATATTTTATTCTTTCTTTTATTAAGTCATATGAGTTATATGCAAAGGAGCAGCACCAAGAGGAATGGAAATACCACAGAGGTGAAAAACCAACAACTAAACATTTGTACTCTTCTTCCAGTGGTGGCAAGGGAGGGAGACACATAGGCCACTAGGGAATTCTGTTTTCCATTGTGGATTTTTACACATAATTAGCGTAAACTGCTGCAGGATTTAAATGCTTTTGCTTGTTGCAAGCTTCCTTAATTTTAGCAACTAAAAAAAAAAAATCGCCCCTCCTTAGTTTTCTTTTCTTCCTCTTTTCACCAGAAATCTGTAAACAAGGATTTTTTTTTTCTCCTCTTTTAATAGAATATTCCTCTCAAGTCACAGTGTTTCTTCCCTTAGAAACAGGGCCCTTTTCAGGGTGGGCGGATACCGTTTCAATAGGATGTAGCTCCTTACTATTTTCTGTGTGAACTGTAGATTCTCCTGATTATTTTTACAACCGGAAGAGTCTTAGATGCTCATTAAGTATTCTTCAGAAGGTAATCTGTGGGGCAGCTGTGACTTGTGACTTCTCAGAACCAGTCCATATTCTGCCACTTTCCTTCCCTCACTATCTATGGCAGACATGACTAATCCATTGTAATACACCTTACCACAGATTTTGCATCCCTTCGGAATCTTTCTTAGTGACATGCCGAGACAGTTGCTATCAATCAGAGCTGGTACATGAAAGGACCCTTCTTTGCCAGTTTTTGGCTCCAGTGATTCTCATCAGCCCCAAGCAGACTTGCTTTACTCCGGTTCTGATGGATGGAACGAGGTGAACCCCGGCTGGAAGGTAATTCAAAAATATTTATTTCCTGATCCTCCTGAATCAAAACAGCACCTGGCTTTAGGGATTTTGTAAGAATAACATCTGGGAAGTCATTTCCAGCCAGAGGCAATTTCAACTCTAAGTAACCAAGAGGAGATAACCAGCATGAGAACCCAGTAGATGTTGCTATCGAAACAGTGCAGGACCCTTTGGTCCTTGCCCCCGCCCCAACTCTGCCCCATGTTCTTTGCCTGCGATTTGCCATGGAAAACTTTAGTCAAAGAATAAGTTTAACCAGAGAAATGAGAACATGCAAAAACAAAGGAAAACAATAAAAGGAGACCAAATAATAATAATGTAGCCATTAAGCATAGTCAAGGACCTTAGTTCCTTTTCAAGGCCTATAGATAATATTCTGAGTCATATACTGTGAGCTGTCTTATAGATTCTATAACACCAGGTGGGAGAATTTAACTACATGATGATCAGACCCATGATGTAAGCTGCCACAATTCTGAGAACTGGCCGCAAAGGAATGGGAACAAATGGACCCTAGAACTGAAGGTTAACTGTATCTAAAACAACCAAGATGGTGCTAATCAGACCACCAGTGACCAATTTGAAGATGACTGTTAAGCTGCTGACTGTGCTGTTTCTGCTTGTAGCCCCTTCCTTCTGTCTATAAAAGCTCTTGCCCCATTGGTTGCCAGTGGTGGGGAGTTGGACTTTGGACAGTTGTCTGCCACCCTACCCTCTGCAGTTGCCTGCATCTGAAATAAAGCAAACTTTTCTTTCTACCAACCTGGCCTATTTATTGGCTTCAGAGTGGTGAGCAGCCAGACCCCTCACGCACCATTCAGTAACACTAGCACAGATTCTTGTTTAACTAAGCGTCGCTTCTCTCCACTCTTGGAAGGACTCTACATATAACTCTGCCCTGGGATGCCCTTGCCATAATGACCTGAGTTTATAGAAGGGGATCATTTGCTGAGAGGTACCAAACAGACTAGAGCTGCTTTTTGGAATGGAAGCAAGAGCCACACAGCAGGGAAAGCTCATTCATGGCATTTCACTCATGAAATGCCTTTCATCATTTAGACCAGGCAGGGACTATAGCTCATTGCTCTCCTATCTATGAAAAACTATAGGTAAATTAGGAGGTCAGATAAGATTACTGGGCATAAGAGAACATATTGTTTTACACAGTGAAACCCATGTTACTGCATATCCTTGAGAACATAAAAATTGCATTTTATTAAAAATGTGCTTTAATTCAGATTTTTCCATAACTAATGCCAGCCTTTGCCCAGGTGATCTGAATTTGTTTTTTCTAGAAGAACTTTAAAGGACTCATTCCAGGCTTAGCAGAAAATACTTCCCACTTGAGGCAGATAATCCTTGAGGCTCTCTGTGTTGACAGTGATCCCTAATCCCCTTTCTAAGCCAGCTAGTATCTAGTCCCCTTCTGTCCCCTTCTTCATCTTCTGTCCTTATCAGTGTCTCTGCCTCTCCTCTTCCATATCGTCTCTTTTACAAATGAAACATTAACTTCTTTCAAGCAGGGGAGCCTCCACTCCATTTCTCAGGATGCCTACAGTGGTACTTCGCTAAATGATTCAGAAAGTAACCATGCCCTTAGCAGGAGTAGCCTGAAACATCTAATTCTCATGCCTTTCCCTCAGTGTCGGTGTCCAGCAAGTATTGTTAATGAGCCTGGATACAATTAGTGAGGTTTCAATACAGAAGAACCTACCTGAAACAAATTTTTATCAATTTTGTGTGTTTTTATTTGCTTATTTTGAAATTTATTCTCATTTTTATCATGGAATAGTTCTCCTCAGTCTTGCTACTTTCACAAAAGAAAACAAAACCTTAGGGATCTCCTTTTGCACTTACGAGCTATTATGGAAATTTTCTTTATGATTATCTCCACCAGCATAGGGTGATAATTAACAGGTACTACTTATTTTTGTATACATATGTATTTTATCTGGCAACTCTAGTAGGGATTGAGGCACTTTCCTATGAGACTGTTATTTCTGGAAACTGGCAAATTGAAGAATACTGACAATGCAGGGTTTTTCTTTTCTGATTATCTCAGTATTAAGCACCCAGACTTAAATATATAAAGCATACAGCAAATTGTGCCTATGCTGAGCATCAGTGGATCCCAAATGTTATTCAGGATCAAATAATTGTACAGGTTGAAACTTTCCCCTTAGTATGTCTTTCGGGAAATCTTATCTGACCTTCCAGTCTGGATTGTGCGCATGCACGCTTAGTCGTGTCCATCCTCTGTGACCCCATGGACTGTAGCCCACCAGGCTCCTCTGGCCATGAAATTTCCCAGGCAAGAACACTGAGTGGGTTGTCATTTTCTTCTCTGGATCAGTATAGATGATGTTCCTGTTTATAGTCAATCACAGTACCTTTCCCTCATGGGCTTTATCACTGTGAAATGCTATGGTTGTTGGTGTGATTATTTACTATATGGCTTGACCACTCCTCTAGGACTCATGAGGGCAGGAATCTGGATTTTTTTTGTTCTGTATTGTACTCTAGTGCCTATCACTGTATCTGGCAGAAAATAGTTGATGAAAACTATTTAGAAGTTACTATAGAAGACCCCATTTTCCAGAGCAACAGACAGGAACAAAATCCTTAAGAATAAACACAAAAATCAATATGAAAAACCTATGAGAAAACTGAAATACTTCTGAAAAGTGCAAAAGAAGACATAAGTAAATGCAAAGGCAGGCCATGTTCTTGGACAGAAAAACTTCAATAAATATAAACAGCTCAACACATACTGAATTAATGCATATATTTAATATGTTTCCAAAATTATACCGGTAGATTTTTCTTTTTAATTTGAAAAGTGATCCTAATGTTTAAATGAAAATAAAACAAAAAAAAAAGAAGAACCTGGAAAATTTTAAAAGAAAACAGAAATAAGGGGGATTATACCTCCCAGACGATATATTATCAAAACTTTAATCATTAAAACATGGTACTGGCACATGAACAGACAGATGGGCCAATGGAATAGATTAAAAATTCTAAGTTGCCTCTCAAATAAAGACAAAAGAAGAATTTTTCATTAAATGATATTGGGATATATGAGTAACCATCTGGAAAAAAATTAAGTGGAATCCATATTTCATGTCATATATCAGTATAAACTCCAAAATGGATAGAAAGTTTAAATGTAAAACTGAAATTGTAAGTAATAGAAGCAAGCATAGAAGGTTATTTGTGATCTTAGAGTAAGGAAGATCTTTGTAACTATGTTAAGATCAAGAAGCCATAAAAGAAAGGTTGATAAACTAATTAGATCATATAGAGAGGGCTTCCCGAGTGCACTAGTAGTAAAGAATCCACCTGCCAATACAGGAGTGCTGGTTCCATCTCTGGGTCAGGAAGATACCCTGAAGTAAGGAATAGCAGCCCACTCCAGTATTCTTGAAAGGAAAATTTTATAGACAGAGGAGCCTGGCAGGCTACAGTCCATGGCTGCAAAGAATCAGTCACGACTGAGTGAGCACCTAGAAAAGAAAAGAAAAAAAAAGAATTCTGCAAGGCAAAAGAATTAACAACAACAACAAAAGCAACCCCTTAAGCAAAAATAGAAAAAAAAAAACCAAAACAGGAAAAATATACACACTTCTTATCACTCGATCTCCCCTAAATATCAAGAATTCCTAGAAATCATCAATAAAAGATCAACAGTCTAATAGGCGATTGACACTACATTACTCGGAGGCTGGGGGTGGGAGTGGGGAACAGGCATGCTCACACCTGTTGGTGGAGATATAAATTGATAAACACTTATGGGAAGCTTCTCAGCAATAGCTGTCTAAAATTACTCAGGACATAAATTATATTAAATATATGAAAGTATAAAGTTGTGGACACTGACTTTCTGACCTAATGTTCATTTAAAAGAAACTAGTTCAATAAATAGAATACACTCATATAATGGGAATACTGCTCAGCTTAGAAAAGGATGATGTCACTTTCTTACATACTGAAGGAAGATCTCTAAGATACTTATGTAAAAAACAGGCAAGTTGTGTGCTCTGATTTATTGTTTAAAAAAAGGTAAGGCATGAAACTGAGTGCACAGTGTGAAAAAGATTGTATGTATGTGTACTCGAGTGTATACATATATATATGTACACATACACGTATATAATTTACATGTATAGGCATACCTCTTTTTTATCAATTGGAAGATAATCGCTTTACAACTTTGTGTTGGTTTNAATGGGAATACTGCTCAGCTTAGAAAAAGATGATGTCACTTTCTTACATACTGAAGGAAGATCTCTAAGATACTTATGTAAAAAACAGGCAAGGTGTGTGCTCTGATTTATTGTTTAAAAAAAGATAAGGCATGAAACTGAGTGCACAGTGTGAAAAAGATTGTATGTATGTATGTATGTGTACTCGAGTGTATACATATATATATGTACACATACATGTATATAATTTACATGTACAGGCATACCTCTTTTTTATCAATTGGAAGATAATCGCTTTACAACTTTGTGTTGGTTTCTGCCCTACAACAATGAGAATCAGTCACAGTTGCATATATATCCCCTTCATCTCGAACCTCCCTCCTCTCTCCCATCCTACCCATCCAGATTGTCACAGAGAGCCAGGCTGGGCTCCCTGTGTTATATGGCATACCTCTTTTATTGTACTTCACTTTACTGCTCTTTGTAAATACTGCGTATTTTACAAATGGAAGGTTTATGCCAACCTTTCATGGAGCAAGACTATTGGCACCATTTTTCTAGTAGCAGTGGCTCACTTTGTGTCNTATTGTACTTCACTTTACTGCTCTTTGTAAATACTGCGTATTTTACAAATGGAAGGTTTATGGCAACCTTTCATGGAGCAAGACTATTGGCACCATTTTTCTAGTAGCAGTGGCTCACTTTGTGTCTCTGTGTCATTTCTTGGTAATTCTCACAATATTTTAAAATTTTCCATTACCATTATACTTGTTATTGTGATCAATGATCAGTAATCTTTGATATTACTATTGCAAAAATATTATATGACTTACTAAAGACACAGATGATGGCTACAATTTTTAAACAATAAAGTATTTTTAATCAAGATATGTACATTTTTTTAAGATAATTGCTATGCACACTTAACAGGGGAGTTACAGGGTAAACCTGACTTTTATATGCACTGGGAAAACAAGCAATTCCTGTGACTCATTTGACTGCATTATTCAATATTGAGGCTTTATTGCAGTGGTCTGAAACTGAACCCACAATATCTCTGAGGTTTGCCTGTGCATTGAATATGCTTACGGAAACTCACAAAGGATACCAAAGAAATTCACAGGAGTGGCTCCTGCTAGGGTGTTTGAGAGTAGGAAGGTGGAAGTAAGTGCATATGGGACAGAGGTAAGAGATAGACTTTTCACTGTATGACCTTTTAGCGTTTATTTTATTTCTGAAAGATATTAAAGTAATACACATTTAATGAATTAAGTAAATGAATTGAATTTAAGAGGAAAAATAATGACATCATCCAGAAAAAAGGAAACTGTTCATTCTATGAAATCAAGTGCCATGGACTGAATAAAAGTGCACTGGCAGGATACCAGGGGCTTCCCTTGTGACTCAGTTGGTAAAGAGTCTGCCTGCAGTGTGAGAAACTCAGCTGGACTCAGTTGGTAAAATCTGCCTGCTGTGTGGGAGACTCAGGTTCAATCCCTATGTTAGGAAGATCCCCTGGAAAAGGAAATGGCAACCCACTCCAGTATTCTTGCCTTGGAGAATTCCATAGACAGAGGAGGCTGGTGGGCTACAGCCCATGGGGAAGGATACCAAGGTCAGCGTTACAAAGTTTTCTGTTCTTTTAATTTCAAGCTATCTTAAATCAATTTTGGAAATAGATAACAAACAAAGAACTGTGTATGTTTCTGCTAATTTGTATTGATCAGTCTTGATTTATCTAGATAAACCAACAATTTCTTAAAGTTGAGAAGTGAGTGCCACTTCAGAATTATGCAGAGACTCATCGAAGGCCTAATTGTGCCCTCTCTTAGGAGATGTTCATGGGAGATCTGGTGAAAGAGGGGTGGGAGGCATTCTGTCATTCCGTACATCGAGAAAAGAATCAATAGGATGGATAAAAAACAAGGTCCTATTGTAGAGGACAGGTAACTATATTCAGTGTTGTTGTCGTTGTTAATGTTGTTTAATTGCTAAGTTGTGTTCTGACTCTTTGTGACCCCCAAGGACCACAGCACGCCAAGCTCTTCTGTCTTCCACTATCTTCTGGAGTTTGCTCAAATTCATGTCCACTGAGTCAGTAATGCCATCCAACCATCTCGTTTTCTGTTGCTCCCTTCTCCTTTGGCCTTCAGTTTTTTCCGGCGTCAGTGTCTTTTCCAGTGAGTCAGTTTTTCACATCAGGTAGGCAAAGTATTGGAGCTTCAGTTCCAACAACAGTCCTTCCAATGAATATTCAGGATTAATTTCCTTTATGATTGATTTGTTTGATATCCTTACAGTCCCAGGGACTCTCAAGAGTTCTCCAGTGGTCATGTANATTTTGGAGCCCCCCCCCAAATTAAGTCTGACACTGTTTCCACTGTTTCCGCATCTATTTCCCATGAAGTGATGGGACCAGATGCCATGATCTTAGTTTTCTGAATGTTTAACTTTAAGCCAACTTTTTCACTCTCCTCTTTCACTTTCATCAAGAGGCTTTTTAGTTCCTCTTCACTTCTTAGAAATGCCCAAATGTCTTAGCAGTAAAAAAATTATTAGTATATTCCATTCATGGATAGAATAAGATTTTCCATGAGATAATTTCAACAGATATTTGAGAAAGCATTTGATATCATAATATCCATTCCTGATTTAAATATTTAAAAGAAAGTTAGAAAACTAAGATATTCCCTTGGTGTAGATTATCTACCATAATCCAGCAAGAAACACCACCATAGTTAATGGTGAGATAGTAAAGACATTCCTGTTTGCATGAGGAATTTGGTGTTTATGGACATTGTTATATCAATTTTTCTCTATGTAAAGATCTATGATATTAGATATGAAAATTATATGAAATATAACCAGAAAGGTGATTCAAAACTTATGATTTTTGCTTCAGACCATACTTGGCAAAGACAAAAAATGAATTTAAAACTCTGAAAAATAATAAGAATATTAATAAAATTATCAGACATAAAGTAAGTACAAACATCTCTTCTATTGCACAAATGCATAGATGATATTAAGAATATTACATTTCATAGGAATTCCCTGGTNAAAAATGAATTTAAAACTCTGAAAAATAATAAGAATATTAATAAAATTATCAGACATAAAGTAAGTACAAACATCTCTTCTATTGCACAAATGCATAGATGATATTAAGAATATTACATTTCATAGGAATTCCCTGGTAGTCCAGGGGTTAGGACTCCACTGCTTTCACTGCTGAGAGCACAAGGTCAGTCTCCGGTCAGGGAACTAAGATGCCGTGAGCCATGAAGTACCAAAAATCAGAAAAACGAAAAACCAACAAAAAACATCCTGAATGACACCAGCAACAACATAAAAACAGAAACCATATTTAAATGACTTCTGAAAGAATTATGGGGTACTTCCCTGATGCTCCAGTGGCTAAGAATACACCTTCCGATGCTGGGGACACCAGCTCAGTGCTTGGGTGCTCTGGAGCCCACACACCACAGTGAAGAGCCAGTGTACCACAAGGAAAGATCCCACATGCGGATTCAGACCTGATGCAGCCAAATAAATTAATTAAATTGTTAAGAAAAAGAACTATAAGGAGAGAAAGTTAGGAAGCTTTATGGAAAGATATAACAGAAAATCTTAATACATGGGGAGATATTTCTTAATTCTTGTTGAAAACACTAGAAATGTGTTGTTTACATATTATTTTTAAATTTAATAGTATCTTAATGATAATAGTAATAATTGTGCTTCTTAAATTTTTGAATATCCTATGGAAGTATTCATAGTATAGATGATAGAATCTAAGGCTGATGGTGAAGATATTTCTTCTCTACTAAATATAAAAATGTACTTTAAAATTATAGTAATGGGAAAATGAAGAGTCCAATGCAATTGATGAAGTAGGCCTTGGTATGAATTTACAAAAGAGTACCATTTCCAGAGTAAGNATAGAATCTAAGGCTGATGGTGAAGATATTTCTTCTCTACTAAATATAAAAATGTACTTTAAAATTATAGTAATGGGAAAATGAAGAGTCCAATGCAATTGATGAAATAGGCCTTGGTATGAATTTACAAAAGAGTACCATTTCCAGAGTAAGTCAGAAAATATGATTTTGATAAGATGTTATTGTAAGCAACAGCAAACATAAAAGAAACAGTAGATGATAAAAGACGGTGATCTGTAACAACTTTTATCAGTTTTCCCAAATCCTCATACTAATCTGCGCTTCCTAGACGGCGCTAGTGGTAAAGAACCCACCTGTCAATGCAAGAGACATAAGAGATGAGGATTTGATCCCTGGGTTGGGAAGATCCCCTGGAGGAAGGCGTGGAAACCCTCTCCAGTATTCTTGCCTGGAGAATTTCATGGAGCCCCGCAGGCTACAGTCCATAGGGCTGCAAAGAGTTGGACATGACTGAAAAGAGTGTCTGGTGATGAACTCTGGTCATGCTGCATTTCACATGAGTCAGTGGAGGCATATATGCAATAAGGCAACTGATCCTTAGCAGGACTGGTGTGTATGTGTGCGTGTGCATAAGACATTGTTTTATTGTTTAATAAGACAACTGAGAAGCAAAAAGAATGCTAATGAACTATATGTAGGGAGTGAAGGGAGATAACACATTGAGCACTGGTATGCTCCCATTCAGATTAAGGTACAGAATGTTGCCATTTCCTTTGAGGTCTCTCTTGGACCCTTCTCATCAATCTCCATCCTTCCTCTCAGAGGCTAATCACCAGCTGAGAAGTTTTGGTTTTTCCCTCCTATCTTTCTTTACATATTTTAACATGTTTTTATATCCCTAAACAATATATCACCACATGTCTATAAATTATGTCTTTCTTTCAACCTATGCATTGAGAGTCATCTATGGTGTCATGTTAAATTAAAAATTGTTGCTTTTAGCTGCTGTATTCCATACTTATTCTCCCATTTATATATACATATATAATTTTATATATATAATTTTTACATATATATACACACATATTCATTTTATTCTATGAACAAGGTATATCTCTCCATTTACAAAGCCTTATTTAATGTATTTTGATAAAATTTCATAAATCTCTCTATAAAAGTTTTATACATATTTTGCTACATTTATTCCTAAGAAATTTTATGTCTGATGCTATTATATACTGAATCTAAAAAATATGAATTAGCTGGAATATTTCATCTTTTTGTACTTACTGCTATATTAAGTATGTATTTGGATTAGTACTATCATCTTATTTTATACTCTTTTCTCCCACCTTTTCTATGCCTCTTTTGTCATTTTTTCTTGCTTTCTCTTGAATATCTGCTCTTATCTCATGTCTTCCATTTGTTGGGAAATTAAACGTGATATTGGTATTCTGATTGGTTACCCTAATCATTTGTGCTTGCATACCTAATTATCAAAATCTGCATCTGTTAGGGGAAGCGCAGGGGCTGAAACTGCCTAAGGTACCATAGTAACCATTTGCATGAATTATTTTATGACAAAAGGAGGTCTCAGTAAGGAACACGGAACTAACAAGCCACCACCAACTGGAAGAATTCAGGAAAGGTCAAAAAGAGATGCCACATGTCTTACCAACTCCTAAAATCTTTCTTGCTGACATCCATCTTGGCTGAGCAATGTGTGTGCCACCAGGAAGTACTCTGAGTCAGAATGACTGGCCAGAGAAAACCCGGAAACTCATCCTATCACCATAAAACTCAAGACTATGAGCCACGTGGCAGAACAGTTCCCTTATTCTACTTCTCTCCGCCCAGGCACCCCTTCCCAATAAAGTGTCCTGCTTTGTCAGCTCATGTATCTTCTCAGAAAATTCATTTCCAAGTGTTGCACAAGAGCCCACTCTCCAGGCCTGGAAGGGGTCCTCCTTCCTGCAACATATCTAATCAATACATATATCTACACCTGAATCTTCACAGGCCCCTTGGCACACTGGAACTCCAGTCACCTCACTGCAGACTTACACGCTGTTGGTGGCATGTATTTCAGCTGTTTTTTCACTTCACCCTTAAAAGAGATTATTACTCAACAATCAATGATTTATCCATCTAGTTACCATTTTCTTTGCACATCTTTCCTTTTTTTGCATCTCAGATCTTCCATTTGTAATTGTTTTCTCCCTGCCTAAGGTGCATCATTAGAAATTCCCTGCTGAGTCCATTGGTGGCAAACTCTCAATTTATATTTGTCTGAAAACCATCTTTATACAGTATGCTTGAAATATATACTTCGTTGAGTGTGCACCTCTTGGTGTATACTTTTTTTTCCTCTACATGTTGGTGATACAATTTCACTATCTTTTTCCTTCTGTTGTTTTTAGGAAGGCATTTAATAGGTTGTCATTTCATTTTAGGTGAAATGGCTTTTCTGTCTGGCTACTTTTCACTCTCCTCCCACCTTTTTTTTTTTTTTTTTTTGCCTTTGGTATTGTGTACTTTCATCATGAATAGATTTCTTTGTACTCATCCTGTTTCAGATTTCTAGGTTGTCTGAATAAGAAGATCAATTGTGGAAAATTTTCAACCATTATCTATTCAGATGTAGTTGTTTCCTGTTCTCACACACTCCCCTTTGGAAACTGTCTTAACTTCTGTCTTTCCTGACTCTCAACTCTCCTTGACTCTCTCATTGCATGCTGCATTATAGACAGTTTTTAGGCTTTTTTGTCTACTCATTCTTCAGTTCTATTTAAGTTCTATTGAATTTTTCTGCTTAATTAAAAATAGTTTTAATTCTAATAATTATATTTTTACCTTCTTGAAGTTCTTAAAGCTTTTAAGCACCTGTTTGACCATTTTAAGTCTCTTTCTCCTTATTCATATTTTTTACACTTCTCATTTTATTTGGTTAAACATATAGAACATCTCCAATTTATAATTTGCCTGATGATACCAATAGCTAATGGATTTTGGGGTTGTTTATGGTGTCAAAAGACAAAACTCAGCAGAGTAAGTTTGGAGATCTAATTTGTTTTATTCAATAAATCATGAATCGGGTAGCATTCCATATCACAACTAGAAGGGTTCTCATAGGAGAAATGGAAGACTTTCATATAGAGGAAGGTGGGGCAAGGAAATTATTAGCAAAAAAAAAAGTGTTATTTTGGGCTAAGACTTCTTCTTTTGGTGGTGGGAGGGAAGGGAAGAGCAAACATTTCGCCAAGCAGATTGCCTCTTTTTCCTCTGTTAGAAGGACAGATAACTTCATTGGTGCTGACCAGAAAATTCCCAACTGTTGGTTAAGATTACATTTCTGGGGAAGGTGGAAACTGCAGTTAGGTTAAGTATTAAACCTAGGCTTGGTATCATGGGCTTTAGCACAAGTGATGTCATTTGGGGTTTCTGAATTTTCTCTTTAACAATAATACCTTATTTTCTTGTACCTGTTAAGAGTTTTATTTAATAATGAATTCTATGTCATTGGAATTTCATCTGAGTAAATTCTTTGAGAACTAGTTTGAAGGTGGATTTCTCAAGGAATGATTTATATTTGTTCTGCTAGTCAACTGGGGATGCTACCAACTTGGAATCATTTTAAACTGAATTCTAGGTTTGAGGCTCTTCATATCTTAAAATTTGAGTGATTTGCGGCTATAACATACGTAGGGCAAGCTGTGGTTACAAATTCTCAAGGCAGTTTGTTTTTGCTCCTTCCCCAGCACCAATGTCTAAGATAACTTTCTTGTTGTTTCTTGGGAACAGAAGAAAGAAGCGTTTATTTATAGCTCACTTTAACATGGATGGTGCCTTTAGGGAATACACTATTTGTATGGAGGGTAGGCCTTTGCCTTTAAATCTAGTTTTTCAAAGCTTGAAATGGCTTGAAAACTGAAGCTCGAGTTAACCAGGCATCAACATTTACAGTGTTCTTAGTTCTTGGCTGACAGTTTGGGGTTTCTTCTTTTCCTTAGTTCTTGGAGTCTGGAAATTTATTTCCTTGTCAAATTATAGTGGCATCCCAAAAGATACTTTAAAAATTACCCAGAATTTTAAAATTATTATTAGCAGAAAGGTCTCTCAGGATTGCTAGTCAGTCATATGGCAATAGAAATTCTAGGATCCATTTTTTAGAAAGGATGCTCTCTACATCTCATATTTTCTGGATTTTTGAACAGTTGTACACTTCTTGGCATATCTTTGGAATACTTCATGATTTTTTGTCATTGTTTTTTTGTTTGTTTGTTTTATTATATATCAGAAGTGAAGTTATAATTTTCTTGGGAATTTGAATATATGCCTTATTTTGGTAACTTGTTTGATGTCCACTGGGACATAACATTTATCAAAATACGTTGTTAGTGTTGCAGAAACGTGGGAGGAAAATTCGCTTGGGAATATACAAGATGAGCCTGAAGCATCTTGTGGAACTTCCACAAAATGTGGAAGTGCTCAGAGCATCCACAATATGGGAGTATGTCAAAGAGATATAGGAACTGTGTGAAAAAGCTCCCAATGGCCAACACTAGAACAATTTAAGGAAAATATATAGACATCAAGCAGCTTTGAATTATAACTGAAAGTACAAAATAAATATTCATGTGTCCACACTGATATAAAGAAATTATTTTAAAAATTGGAAGAGCAGGGAAAATAATTCTAAATTNACTAGAACAATTTAAGGAAAATATATAGACATCAAGCAGCTTTGAATTATAACTGAAAGTACAAAATAAATATTCATGTGTCCACACTGATATAAAGAAATTATTTAAAAAATTGGAAGAGCAGAGAAAATAATTCTAAATTATCTATGTAGATATTGCCCCTTTAATGAGGTGGATCATAGCTCCCCAATCCTTAGTGTGGGCTGCACATGGTGACTTCTTTCAAAGGAGTACAATATGAAAAAGCTGGGGAAAGAGTAATCTTACAGCAAAGACACCTGACAAGCACCACCTCAGCCAGGTGGTCAAGATTAGCATCTACAGTGATAAGGGTATATACACAGTACGTGCTCTAGAAATGATGCGATGAAAATAGTGTTTTGATTTTGTGTCCTTCCTTCCCAATGAGGAAAGGAAAGAATGAATGAGGAAAACATCAAATGAATCCCAGCTGAGGGATTATCTATAAAATGCCTGGCTGCTGCTGCTAACTTGCTTCCGTTGTGTCCGAATCTGTGTGACCCCATAGACAGCAGCCCACTAGGCTCCCCCATCCCTGGAATTCTCCAGGCAAGGACACTGGAGTGGGTTGCCATTTCCTTCTCCAATGCATGAAAATGAAAAGTGAAAGTGCAGTCGCTCAGTCGTGTCTGACTCTGTGCGACCCCATGGACTGCAGCCCACCAGGCTCCTCTGTCCATGGGATTTTCCAGGCAAGAGTACTGGAGTGAGATGCAATTGCCATCTCCTAAATGCC
>SJYW01037289.1:121771-143585 GCA_006410735.1 Raphicerus campestris | reverse complement strand
TCCTTCCTCTCAGAGGCTAATCACCAGCTGAGAAGTTTTGGTTTTTCCCTCCTATCTTTCTTTACATATTTTAACATGTTTTTATATCCCTAAACAATATATCACCACATGTCTATAAATTATGTCTTTCTTTCAACCTATGCATTGAGAGTCATCTATGGTGTCATGTTAAATTAAAAATTGTTGCTTTTAGCTGCTGTATTCCATACTTATTCTCCCATTTATATATACATATATAATTTTATATATATAATTTTTACATATATATACACACATATTCATTTTATTCTATGAACAAGGTATATCTCTCCATTTACAAAGCCTTATTTAATGTATTTTGATAAAATTTCATAAATCTCTCTATAAAAGTTTTATACATATTTTGCTACATTTATTCCTAAGAAATTTTATGTCTGATGCTATTATATACTGAATCTAAAAAATATGAATTAGCTGGAATATTTCATCTTTTTGTACTTACTGCTATATTAAGTATGTATTTGGATTAGTACTATCATCTTATTTTATACTCTTTTCTCCCACCTTTTCTATGCCTCTTTTGTCATTTTTTCTTGCTTTCTCTTGAATATCTGCTCTTATCTCATGTCTTCCATTTGTTGGGAAATTAAACGTGATATTGGTATTCTGATTGGTTACCCTAATCATTTGTGCTTGCATACCTAATTATCAAAATCTGCATCTGTTAGGGGAAGCGCAGGGGCTGAAACTGCCTAAGGTACCATAGTAACCATTTGCATGAATTATTTTATGACAAAAGGAGGTCTCAGTAAGGAACACGGAACTAACAAGCCACCACCAACTGGAAGAATTCAGGAAAGGTCAAAAAGAGATGCCACATGTCTTACCAACTCCTAAAATCTTTCTTGCTGACATCCATCTTGGCTGAGCAATGTGTGTGCCACCAGGAAGTACTCTGAGTCAGAATGACTGGCCAGAGAAAACCCGGAAACTCATCCTATCACCATAAAACTCAAGACTATGAGCCACGTGGCAGAACAGTTCCCTTATTCTACTTCTCTCCGCCCAGGCACCCCTTCCCAATAAAGTGTCCTGCTTTGTCAGCTCATGTATCTTCTCAGAAAATTCATTTCCAAGTGTTGCACAAGAGCCCACTCTCCAGGCCTGGAAGGGATCCTCCTTTCTGCAACATATCTAATCAATACATATATCTACACCTGAATCTTCACAGGCCCCTTAGCACACTGGAACTCCAGTCACCTCACTGCAGACTTACACGCTGTTGGTGGCATGTATTTCAGCTGTTTTTTCACTTCACCCTTAAAAGAGATTATTACTCAACAATCAATGATTTATCCATCTAGTTACCATTTTCTTTGCACATCTTTCCTTTTTTTGCATCTCAGATCTTCCATTTGTAATTGTTTTCTCCCTGCCTAAGGTGCATCATTAGAAATTCCCTGCTGAGTCCATTGGTGGCAAACTCTCAATTTATATTTGTCTGAAAACCATCTTTATACAGTATGCTTGAAATATATACTTCGTTGAGTGTGCACCTCTTGGTGTATACTTTTTTTTCCTCTACATGTTGGTGATACAATTTCACTATCTTTTTCCTTCTGTTGTTTTTAGGAAGGCATTTAATAGGTTGTCATTTCATTTTAGGTGAAATGGCTTTTCTGTCTGGCTACTTTTTACTCTCCTCCCACCTCTTTTTTTTTTGCCTTTGGTATTGTGTACTTTCATCATGAATAGATTTCTTTGTACTCATCCTGTTTCAGATTTCTAGGTTGTCTGAATAAGAAGATCAATTGTGGAAAATTTTCAACCATTATCTATTCAGATGTAGTTGTTTCCTGTTCTCACACACTCCCCTTTGGAAACTGTCTTAGCTTCTGTCTTCCTGACTCTCAACTCTCCTTGACTCTCTCATTGCATGCTGCATTATAGACAGTTTTTAGGCTTTTTTGTCTACTCATTCTTCAGTTCTATTTAAGTTCTATTGAATTTTTCTGCTTAATTAAAAATAGTTTTAATTCTAATAATTATATTTTTACCTTCTTGAAGTTCTTAAAGCTTTTAAGCACCTGTTTGACCATTTTAAGTCTCTTTCTCCTTATTCATATTTTTTACACTTCTCATTTTATTTGGTTAAACATATAGAACATCTCCAATTTATAATTTGCCTGATGATACCAATAGCTAATGGATTTTGGGGTTGTTTATGGTGTCAAAAGACAAAACTCAGCAGAGTAAGTTTGGAGATCTAATTTGTTTTATTCAATAAATCATGAATCGGGTAGCATTCCATGTCACAACTAGAAGGGTTCTCATAGGAGAAATGGAAGACTTTCATATAGAGGAAGGTGGGGCAAGGAAATTATTAGCAAAAAAAAAAGTGTTATTTTGGGCTAAGACTTCTTCTTTTGGTGGTGGGAGGGAAGGGAAGAGCAAACATTTCGCCAAGCAGATTGCCTCTTTTTCCTCTGTTAGAAGGACAGATAACTTCATTGGTGCTGACCAGAAAATTCCCAACTGTTGGTTAAGATTACATTTCTGGGGAAGGTGGAAACTGCAGTTAGGTTAAGTATTAAACCTAGGCTTGGTATCATGGGGTTTAGCACAAGTGATGTCATTTGGGGTTTCTGAATTTTCTCTTTAACAATAATACCTTATTTTCTTGTACCTGTTAAGAGTTTTATTTAATAATGAATTCTATGTCATTGGAATTTCATCTGAGTAAATTCTTTGAGAACTAGTTTGAAGGTGGATTTCTCAAGGAATGATTTATATTTGTTCTGCTAGTCAACTGGGGATGCTACCAACTTGGAATCATTTTAAACTGAATTCTAGGTTTGAGGCTCTTCATATCTTAAAATTTGAGTGATTTGCGGCTATAACATACGTAGGGCAAGCTGTGGTTACAAATTCTCAAGGCAGTTTATTTTTGCTCCTTCCCCAGCACCAATGTCTAAGATAACTTTCTTGTTGTTTCTTGGGAACAGAAGAAAGATGCGTTTATTTATAGCTCACTTTAACATGGATGGTGCCTTTAGGGAATACACTATTTGTATGGAGGGTAGGCCTTTGCCTTTAAATCTAGTTTTTCAAAGCTTGAAATGGCTTGAAAACTGAAGCTCGAGTTAACCAGGCATCAACATTTACAGTGTTCTTAGTTCTTGGCTGACAGTTTGGGGTTTCTTCTTTTCCTTAGTTCTTGGAGTCTGGAAATTTATTTCCTTGTCAAATTATAGTGGCATCCCAAAAGATACTTTAAAAATTACCCAGAATTTTAAAATTATTATTAGCAGAAAGGTCTCTCAGGATTGCTAGTCAGTCATATGGCAATAGAAATTCTAGGATCCATTTTTTAGAAAGGATGCTCTCTACATCTCATATTTTCTGGATTTTTGAACAGTTGTACACTTCTTGGCATATCTTTGGAATACTTCATGATTTTTTGTCATTGTTTTTTTGTTTGTTTGTTTTATTATATATCAGAAGTGAAGTTATAATTTTCTTGGGAATTTGAATATATGCCTTATTTTGGTAACTTGTTTGATGTCCACTGGGACATAACATTTATCAAAATACGTTGTTAGTGTTGCAGAAACGTGGGAGGAAAATTCGCTTGGGAATATACAAGATGAGCCTGAAGCATCTTGTGGAACTTCCACAAAATGTGGAAGTGCTCAGAGCATCCACAATATGGGAGTATGTCAAAGAGATATAGGAACTGTGTGAAAAAGCTCCCAATGGCCAACACTAGAACAATTTAAGGAAAATATATAGACATCAAGCAGCTTTGAATTATAACTGAAAGTACAAAATAAATATTCATGTGTCCACACTGATATAAAGAAATTATTTTAAAAATTGGAAGAGCAGGGAAAATAATTCTAAATTATCTATGTAGATATTGCCCCTTTAATGAGGTGGATCATAGCTCCCCAATCCTTAGTGTGGGCTGCACATGGTGACTTCTCTCAAAGGAGTACAATATGAAAAAGCTGGGGAAAGAGTAATCTTACAGCAAAGACACCTGACAAGCACCACCTCAGCCAGGTGGTCAAGATTAGCATCTACAGTGATAAGGGTATATACACAGTACGTGCTCTAGAAATGATGCGATGAAAATAGTGTTTTGATTTTGTGTCCTTCCTTCCCAATGAGGAAAGGAAAGAATGAATGAGGAAAACATCAAATGAATCCCAGTTGAGGGATTATCTATAAAATGCCTGGCTGCTGCTGCTAACTTGCTTCCGTTGTGTCCGAATCTATGTGACCCCATAGACAGCAGCCCACTAGGCTCCCCCATCCCTGAAATTCTCCAGGCAAGGACACTGGAGTGGGTTGCCATTTCCTTCTCCAATGCATGAAAATGAAAAGTGAAAGTGCAGTCGCTCAGTCGTGTCTGACTCTGTGCGACCCCATGGACTGCAGCCCACCAGGCTCCTCTGTCCATGGGATTTTCCAGGCAAGAGTACTGGAGTGAGGTGCAATTGCCATCTCCTAAATGCCAAGACCAACAAAACAAGGAAAGCCTGAGAAAACTGTCATGGCTGAGAGGAGACCCAGGAGACACGACTACCACAAGCAATGTGGTATCCTAGATAGGATCTTGGATCCTAAAAAGGATATGAGGAAAAGATAATAAAATTTGAATTAATGATAGGTGAACTTTGATTAATAATATGTATCAATATTGGCTCCTGGATTATGACAGCATACCAATGTAAGATGTTAACACTAAGGGAACCTAGGTATATGATATATGGAAACTTTCTGTACTATCTTTACAATTTTTCCACAAACTAAAAGTATTCCGAAATAAAATATTTATTCTGAAAAAAAAAAAGAAAAACATCAACAAAAAATTAGCTTGGGAACATGGTGTTTCGCTTTACAGTTAATCAGCCTTAACGACTGAACAAATCACTCAAATTCTCAGAGGTTAAAGCGTTTGCCTGCAATGCGGGAGACCTCAGTTTGATCCCTGGGTCATGAAAATCCCCTGCAGAAGGAAGTGGCAACCCACTCCGGCATTCTTGCCTGGAGAATCCCATGGGCGGAGGAGCAGGGTGGGCTACAGTCCACGGGGTCGCAAAGAGTTGGACACGACTGAGCGACTTCACTTTCACTTTCCCTTTCATGTATGCTATGGAGAGACACAGTGTTAGATCTGAGTTCCCTCTTGTTTTCTACATGTGGGTATAACAGTCAAAATTCAAATAAATTAACTGTAGATAAAATCACTTTAATTTTACCCATCTTAGTGCTAGCTGACCCCTCTTCTAAAAACTGTAGAGATGGTGTGAATCTCTTGGTAATCAGCATGGTGGATCAGACTGGGACTTGTGATAAGAATCAGGAGATGGCAGAGATAATGATGATGCTATATCTAGCTCGAGGTGATAAATCACTACATGCCATGCATTGCTCAAAAGCTTTGAATGTTATATTATTTATTCTTCACCTGTGTGCTAAGTTCCTCTTGGCCGTTCCTACGCCATCGCAGCCTGGCACTCTGCGTTCAAGGTCAGTGGCAGCCGGGAGGAGCTACCCCCATGTCCAGGGCAGGAGCGGTGGCTGGGAGGAGACACCCCGCATCCGAGGCCAGGGGCGGCAGATGGGAGAAGCCATCCACGGCTGAACCAGGGCCAGCAGCCGGTAGGAACAACCCAAGGAGCTGGCTGTGCAGGCGCAGGAGGGCCTAGAGGAGCTATCCCACATTGAAGGTCAGGATGGCAGCTGTAAGGAGACATCCCTTGTCCAAGNGAAGGAAATGGCAAGCCACTTCAGTGCTCTCGCCTGGAGAATCCCAGGGACGGGGGAGCCTGGTGAGCTGCTGTCTATGGGGTCGCACAGAGTCGGACACGACTGAAGCGACTCAGCAGCAGCAGCAGCAGCAGCATTGACAAGATCTACCTGTATCTTTTGTTTCCTGAAAAGTAAGAGAATTAGTCATCCCAGCCATCCCTTCATTGCCCAGAACAGCGCACTATGGGTGTGCAATTATTACTTCTCCAGTGAAATACAGTCTTTCTCAGTGTGCTGCCAACAACCAACATTGTTCAGTGTTAGTCTTTAGCGTGTGGGTGGGTGGAGGTGGCAGTTCAGGGACTGCATAAACTCGACTTTAGGAGTATTTTCTTTGGAACTGAGAATTATAAAGATAAAATGCTACTGAGGAGGGATGGATTCTGTCAGTAGAGCCCTGGGCCTTGGGGTGGGCCAGGGAGGAGAAAGCATTTAGGTCTGGATGGAGGAATCCTTTCTTGAATTTTCTGTCATTCCATGAGTATGAGTTGTAGACGTGTACATGGACACGCATGACACAGTGAGTGGGGAACTAGGTAAATGCATCTTGCTGACAAAATTTTTTTTTCCTATTTCTGGGAATTTAAAAAGACATATGTATTTCTAGGACTCTGTTATATTTGCTGACGCGATATCCATGAGCTTAAAAATTAACTTCCAAAATAATTTGAGTAAAAACAGTATTGAAAGAACTTAGTTTTGTATGAAGTCTATGCCTGTATGAAATTTGTGCCTCTATGAAAAATGCTGCTTTTTTGTAGTCCTTTTTTTCTTTTTGTTTTCAGATACAGTTATAACCATAAGCATGAGAGAATGTTAATTCTGTTGAATTTTTCTCAATATTATTTCCTATGAGGAATATGACTGTGTTTTTCATGCATTATACATTTGTCAAGGCAAATGTGTTGTAACATATTGATAAAATCTGATTGTTAAATTTCAACATACATCTTTTTCACATGACTAAGGAAGATCAGCCCCAGAAGGAATAAGACCTTCTTTCAAAATGGTATTTTAGGCTTTATTTAGACGGAAGGTTTTCCAAAGTAACTCTTCTAAGAGAATGATTTCATTCTGCTTCTCTTTGAATAATGAGACTACAGAAAGTGTCCACATCACGGTTTATAATATGCTTCCATTAGAGCCTTATTTTCTTGTCAGTATTTTTACTTGGAGCTTCATCTTTTGATAGGACAGAAATTTCACATTCAATCAGGGACATTTTCCTGCTTTAACATGACACTCACATTTTTTTTGCTCTAAAGTGATTGCCAGCAAAATGCTTAGCTCCTCTAAATCGACTGTTTCAAGGGCCAGGGCATATTTGACTCTGACATCTCATCTGTGGTTAAAGTTCACCTCGTGGGGCATTTGAAGGAGGTGCTTTGTGTTTCAAAATGAAAACTGTAAAACTTGTGGTGTTTCACATCTTTTAGATTCTAACTTGGTTGTTTTCCTTTAATAGCAGAAGAATTAAAGCTATTAAAAATCTGCTGTTCAAGCCTGTAATGGTGGCCTCCCATCTCTCCTTTTTCTGGGAATGAGAGAATGTTGAAAGTGTTTCTGTTTTATAATGTAAGAGGTGGCCAAGCATTTACAACTCTATATACTCCTCCAGTGGAATTCTTCTAAACCTCAGACCTGGCCAGCAGGTTTCTCCCAGACGATTTTCATTTTCATAACATTCACATCCAATAAACTGCACAAAACATAGTGTGAGAGAAAAAAGGGGAACAGGAAATGGCTCTGTTGCACGGTTATTACATCCTATTGCCTGTGGGTTGCTTGTTATGAGTTTTAACTATGTAAATATGACGTATATGACATCAGAATTTAATCTTAAAGCTTCTATGTGGGAGATAGAGTGTGACTTTATTGTTAGGGCTAAAATCAACCTGGTGTTGACAGGTCTCAAAAGTCACTGAGTAAAAGCTTAAAAAGAAAAAGCTCAGACTGATAAGCTGTTCTTTGATTGACAACTTCAGGCTTGACTGCCACTATTGAAAACAGTTGGGTCAAAGTTTTCCAGTGGTGGGGGGAGAAAACGTTATTTCATAAGAAACTATACTGGGAAATATAGGAAGATTTATAAACTGAGAGAGTACAAAATCCCAAAGAAAAACAGGTGTGAGGTTTAGAAAAATCTGGAAACTGGGAGAAAGGACACTGTCCCTGAATGATTTAATTAATATTGCAAACGGACTTGAGGCAAAAGAATGCCAACTCAAGAAGAGAAAGAAAACACTGCTGTCTACTAGCTTCGGCTTTCAACAAATCATTTGTCAACAGATTGTGGTGAAATGATCTAGTTGAAGGCAGGGAGGGTAAAATGCAAACTCAAATGATTACAATAGAAAATAAATGCAGGAGGAAAAGGAATATGGTCTCCCCCCATGGTCGCCCATCTTTCTAGTCGAGCAGAAACAATTCTGGCGCTGTAAAATCCATCATAGAAACGATAAAATGAATGCATTCTGAAGTAGCCATCATTGGTCGATTGAAATGTGATTGTTAGACTTGCCATTTCTTATCAAATATTATCCATAAGGAAGTATTCAATTCCTGCCATGCCAATTATCCTACTATGGGCATCATAAACTTTTATGGCTTGTTATGGTGTCACTTGGCTAACGATTTTTCCCTTCCAATATTGCATCATCACATTCAGATGGAAAACATAGTCTAATGTGGCAAAGTGTTAAAGAAATTTAATACCCTAGGGCTAAATGAAACTGCTATGGTTCATCTCCTGGATAAGAACAACAATTTATGAATGCAATATTCATTTCCTGAGGTGAGCACAAGCAAAAACTTCATCTGAAACTTAAAACCTAGATGTTTGGCCTCTGGTAGTTTCCTCATTTAACTCATTGATGTCATATAGTAAGGCCACTGGTAAGATCACATCTGGGAAGTGCTCACTTTTTCAGCCTCCCTAATTACTTTTACAGGGAACTCCTGGCATAATTGCATCAGCGGAGACCAGACCACAGAGTCTACAGGATTATCTTTCACTTTTAATATATTGTGAAAAATGTTAAAGTTATCTATTTGTTTTCTCTTTATCATAACAACTGATTAACAGTTGGGCAGTTTAGTTCACAGAAGCATGCATTCAAAGCTAAGGTTCTAGAACACGGCATGCGTTATATGGAAAAATCATGAGATTATAAGCTTAGCATATGTTCGTTTCTAAGACTAAGGAATCCAGAGATAGTTTCACAGTCATTTTTGCAGAGAAAGATAAAGAACAGTTGCCAAGAACCATACGTTTTTTCCTTCCAAAACCTAAAGATTTGCACCACATATTTAAGTATATTAAACCTAATAAATTTAACTTACAGGGAAACCCATCTGAGTGTTATCTATGGGTATCAGGGAATAGTGGGAATCCCCAGTGGCTCAGTGGTAAAGAATCCACCTGCCAACGCAGAAGATGCAGGAGACACGGGTTTGATTCCTGGGTCTGGAAGATGCCCTGGAGGAGGAAACAGCCACCCACTCCACTATTCTTGCCAGGAAAATCCCACAGACAAAGAAGCCTGATGGGCTATAGCTCATGGGGTCACAAAGAGTCAAATACGACTGAGCATATATGCACACACATCGGGGACTAGTAGAGGATGCAACTGAGGACAATATTTTGAGCTTGTAATCCAATTTCTTTTTTTTAAAGTTTACTCCTTTTTAAACATAGAAATTCTAGGCCACAGGTTGAAATGTTCAGATAAATGAATGAGAAGTTGATTTTTTTTCTCTCCATCTGAGACTTTTAGAGAATCAGGAGCAAGTTTCACCCAAAGCAAGAATTTGCAAAACTGTCAATCACCATGAACATCCATAACCAGAAGGAAGCAAGACAGTGACAGAGAGAAACACACTGCAAGTTTTTAATACAAAAACATCCTTACCTTCCATGAAGTCATCTCTTCTGAGCATCAAGCCAAGCCAAGTGCAGAGGAGAAAGATGCTTTGACACTGTTAATATCTAGCGTTTAGAGTTCAGCTTTGTGGGAAAAGGTGCTCAGAGTCAGATATTTACTGAGAATAAAGTGAACCCATTTGGGTGCATGAAAAGAAAGGATAATAATAATAATAAACCATTTTTAGATGACAATTGAATAAAAAAAAAGATGTGAGGTAGGCTACATGGCATAAAATTAGAACCCGGACCTGTCATTTGTTTTCACAAAGTGAGCGTCACATGGATTTAGCATCAAAAGGGAAAGGAAATGGGAAGCCCAGCCTGCAATGGACTGAAGTTTGGTGTCTCTGCCAAATTTATACTGACCCCAACATGATGGCATTTGGAGGCAAGGCCTTTGAGTGGTAATTAGGTCATAAGAGTAGCACCCTCGTGAATGGAATTAGTGCCCTTTTAAGGGCTTCCCAGATGGTGCTAGGAGTAAAGAACATGTCTGCCAGTGCAGGTAGACTTAAGAGATGCAGATTTGATCCCTGGTTTGGGAAGATTCCCTGGAGGAGGGCATGGCAACACACTCCAGGATTCTTGCCTGGAGAATCCCACAGACAGAGGAGCCTGGCGGGCTACAGTCCACAGGGTGACACAGAGGCAGACCCGACTGACATGACTCAGCACGCGTGCACAGTGCCCTGATGAGAGTGACCAGCGAGGCAGCTTGCACTCTTTCTGCCACGTGAAGATACAAAAGAAGTCAACAATCTGGCACCCTGATCTTGAACTTCCAGCCTCCAGAACTGTGGGAAATAAATCTCTGTTGTTTATAAGCCAATCCAGCCTATGTTGCTTTCTTAGAGCATCCAGAAAAGAAAATAAACCATCTATGATCCTTGGGACTAGGTGCACTCCTCAGTTACTCTCCGATCTTCTGACATCCTAATGCTGTGCTGAGGGTTCCTTGCTGCTGCTGCTGCTGCTGCTGCTGCTGCTGCTGCCAAGTCGCTTCAGTCGTGTCCGACTCTGTGCGACCCAATAGATGGCAGCCCACCAGGTTCCCTCGTCCCGAGGATTCTCCAGGCAAGAATACTGGAGTGGGTTGCCATTTCCTTCTCCAATGCATGAAAGTGAAAAGTGAAAGTGAAGTCACTCAGTTGTGTCCAACTCTTAGCGACCCCATGGACTGTAGCCCACCAGGCTCCTCCATCCATGGGATTTTCCAGGCAAGAGTACTAGAGTGGGGTGCCATCGCCTTCTCCGAAAGTTCCTTGCAATTCCTCATAAATCTATTCAACTCATCTTTTAAAATGTTCAATTCTACACTGTTGGTGGGAATGTAAATTGGTGCAGCCATTATGGAGAATAGTACAGAGGTTCCTTAACAGACTAAAAATAGAAGTTTTCTTATGATCTTGTATCCCCACTCCTGGGCATGTATCCAGAGGAAAACATGGAAACATAGAAAACATCCTCAAAAGGATCCATGCACCTCAATATAAAATAAAGCAGCACCGTTTACAACAGCCAAGACATGGAAGCAACCTAAATGCTTATCAACAGTTGAACGGATAAGGAAGATGTGGTACATATACACAGTGGAATGTTACTCAGCCATAAAAAGAATGAAATAATGCCATTTGCAGCAACATGGATGGACCTAGTGACTGTCATTTTTAGTGGAGTGAATCAGAGAAAGACAATTACCATATGACATCACTTATATGAGGAATCTAAAAGAATGATTAAATGATTTACAAAACATAAATAGACTCATAGACATGGAAAACAAACTTCTGGTTACAAAAGGGGATAGCACAGCAGGGGGATGAGAGATAAATTAAGAGGTTGGTGTTAACATATACAGGCTGCTGCTGCTAAGTTGCTTCAGTTGTGTCTGACTCTGTGCAAACCCATAGATGGCAGCCCACCAGGCTCCCCCGCCCTGGGATTCTCCAGGCAAGAACACTGGAGAGGGTTGCCATTTCCTTCTCCAACGCATGAAAGTGAAAAGTGAAAGTGAAGTCACTCAGTTGTGTCCAATCCTCAGCAACCCCATGGACTGCAGCCTTCTAGGCTCCTCCATCCATGGAATTTTCCAGGCAAGAGTACTGGAGTGGGGTGCCACTGCCTTCTATTAAATAGACAAACAACAAGATCCTACATATACCGCAGGGAACTATATCTAATATTTGGCAATAAAGTGTAATGGAAATGAAATGAATCTGAAAAGGAAATATATATATGTATATATTTCTATGTACATATATACATCTTAACCACTTTTCTATACACCTGAAACTAACCCAACATTGTAAATTAACTATACTTCAGTTTTTAAAATGGTGAAAATTGCTGTCAGAATGTATTCATTTATCAGACCTACAAAGAAGTGTAGAACACCTTTCTCAAAAGACAGTAAAGGTGCAATGTTTCAGCTTAGCTGGAATTTGTTTGGGGAGAATGAACATGTTATTATCTTTGTGCCAAGTGCTGACAGCCTCCTCATCCATGCACACTGCAAGTGAACGTGATCTCTAGGCCGAGAATGTATGTTCCAGGAGATGCATGTATGACTCTTCTAACTTGCTAGGCTGTAATTCCAAGAGAGATGAAGAGCAGGCAAAGGGGAGGTATGGAAAATTAATGAGGTCCTTCTGAATGCCTCACAGAGGGCACCAGGCACTTTGCATATTGTTCTTATTTCTTCCTGTACCTTAAGTATGCTAACTGTTCTTTCACAGGTAAGGAAATAGGTGCAGATCTCACAGAATTTATAAGACTCCAGATTTGTTCCTCTTCCTCTACAGTATTCTGCCTTAAGCTACCATCTGATTTTTCTTCTAAAATAGTCTAAAGACTCTTTTTTTGCACTATTCAGTGTTCAACTAATAAAAGTTTCAAAAGTCAAAATAAAGCCCTTTTACTATCATATGATCCAGGATATAAGTCTTCTTGTGGAATAAATAGCAGCCAGCATATCATGGAGCAAGAGCTGATGGAATGATGTAGATGAACATAGAGCTCCTCGGGAAGTAAGGCAGATAGTGATACATACCCCACAACCAGATGGAAGAGTGGCTTCTCAGTGGATCAGAGCAGAAATTCTGAGTTTATCAAGGCTTGCAGGTCCAATTATGTGCCAAGGACATGACTTGTGATGTGGCTGGAGTGGTAGGCACCCGCCGCTCACCACTGGTGAAATTCCAGGTGCTTTACCTACTTANAACTTCTGGTTACAAAAGGGGATAGCACAGCAGGGGGATGAGAGATAAATTAAGAGGTTGGTGTTAACATATACAGGCTGCTGCTGCTAAGTTGCTTCAGTTGTGTCTGACTCTGTGCAAACCCATAGATGGCAGCCCACCAGGCTCCCCCGCCCTGGGATTCTCCAGGCAAGAACACTGGAGAGGGTTGCCATTTCCTTCTCCAACGCATGAAAGTGAAAAGTGAAAGTGAAGTCACTCAGTTGTGTCCAATCCTCAGCAACCCCATGGACTGCAGCCTTCTAGGCTCCTCCATCCATGGAATTTTCCAGGCAAGAGTACTGGAGTGGGGTGCCACTGCCTTCTATTAAATAGACAAACAACAAGATCCTACATATACCGCAGGGAACTATATCTAATATTTGGCAATAAAGTGTAATGGAAATGAAATGAATCTGAAAAGGAAATATATATATGTATATATTTCTATGTACATATATACATCTTAACCACTTTTCTATACACCTGAAACTAACCCAACATTGTAAATTAACTATACTTCAGTTTTTAAAATGGTGAAAATTGCTGTCAGAATGTATTCATTTATCAGACCTACAAAGAAGTGTAGAACACCTTTCTCAAAAGACAGTAAAGGTGCAATGTTTCAGCTTAGCTGGAATTTGTTTGGGGAGAATGAACATGTTATTATCTTTGTGCCAAGTGCTGACAGCCTCCTCATCCATGCACACTGCAAGTGAACGTGATCTTTAGGCCGAGAATGTATGTTCCAGGAGATGCATGTATGACTCTTCTAACTTGCTAGGCTGTAATTCCAAGAGAGATGAAGAGCAGGCAAAGGGGAGGTATGGAAAATTAATGAGGTCCTTCTGAATGCCTCACAGAGGGCACCAGGCACTTTGCATATTGTTCTTATTTCTTCCTGTACCTTAAGTATGCTAACTGTTCTTTCACAGGTAAGGAAATAGATGCAGATCTCACAGAATTTATAAGACTCCAGATTTGTTTCTCTTCCTCTACGGTATTCTGCCTTAAGCTACCATCTGATTTTTCTTCTAAAATAGTCTAAAGACTCTTTTTTTGCACTATTCAGTGTTCAACTAATAAAAGTTTCAAAAGTCAAAATAAAGCCCTTTTACTATCATATGATCCAGGATATAAGTCTTCTTGTGGAATAAATAGCAGCCAGCATATCATGGAGCAAGAGCTGATGGAATGATGTAGATGAACATAGAGCTCCTCGGGAAGTAAGGCAGATAGTGATACATACCCCACAACCAGATGGAAGAGTGGCTTCTCAGTGGATCAGAGCAGAAATTCTGAGTTTATCAAGGCTTGCAGGTCCAATTATGTGCCAAGGACATGACTTGTGATGTGGCTGGAGTGGTAGGCACCCGCCGCTCACCACTGGTGAAATTCCAGGTGCTTTACCTACTTATGGTCAAGGGTTGTATACAGTTATGCTCCTTCCCACACTGCAGAGTTAAGGAAGCTTCTTGTCTCTCTTGGGCTGAAGGTGTGAGTTCTGGAAAGGAGACCACCAGGTAATAAAGTAAGTAGACACGGGAGACAAACAGCCCAAAGCAGCCACATCAATACTGGGACAAGGTAACAGGTGTTAAAGCCAGTTAACTGTCATGCAATGGGTGCCAACTAGGAAACCACTGTGTAACCTGTTGGTTCCTAGAACTCTGGGGAAAGAGAATGGTGTTGTAGGTGAGAGAATGCATTGAAATCATAGAGATGTTAAAAAAAAAGGATTTATTGGGAAGATTAGATTTTTGATGCAGCCAAAGTAAAGGGTTAATGTGGAAATATGGCAACAGAATATTTATCATTACAGTAAACCAAAGGCATAACAAAGTACCCAAGAGATGCTCAACAATGTCCAACATGACAGGAACAGAGCCCATCTTTTCTAGGATTTTACAGAAAAAGAGTGCATTGGTGCTGAGTATAATCATAGTTGTGTGTGTGTGTGGTGTGGGTATTGCTGAAATGCCCAAAGTGCTTTACATGTGCCGTCTTACTTAATCCTCACAAAACCTGATATTTATTTTTTAGTATTTCTGTTGTTTTCTCTATATGATCCTTTTGGAAACTCAGGTTTGAAGAGTCAGGAACTTCCTAGGGTAAAAGCTAATGTTTAAGAAACAGGATGGGAACCCGAGTCTGTTGGATTCCAGAGACCATAGACGTTGCCAGTAGGTGGCGCTGCTCGTCACCTGGCCATCCTTGCGTAAACGTATTGCTACCTGGGCCCGGCTTCAACATGCTGCACTGTAGCTATCAGAGACTACTGCATTTTTTTTAAAACCAAGATTTTAATAGACAACACAAATATTTTAAATTATTAGTCACTGAAAATTGACCATAAGCTTAACACCGGGCTAGATATTTTGTTTCATTAAAGATATAAGCATTAATCAAATGTTTCCCTACGAGTGTGTCGACTGTTGGGTGAAATATAAAGNTTCCTAGAACTCTGGGGAAAGAGAATGGTGTTGTAGGTGAGAGAATGCATTGAAATCATAGAGATGTTAAAAAAAAAGGATTTATTGGGAAGATTAGATTTTTGATGCAGCCAAAGTAAAGGGTTAATGTGGAAATATGGCAACAGAATATTTATCATTACAGTAAAGCAAAGGCATAACAAAGTACCCAAGAGATGCTCAACAATGTCCAGCATGACAGGAACAGAGCCCATCTTTTCTAGGATTTTACAGAAAAAGAGTGCATTGGTGCTGAGTATAATCATAGTTGTGTGTGTGTGTGGTGTGGGTATTGCTGAAATGCCCAAAGTGCTTTACATGTGCCGTCTTACTTAATCCTCACAAAACCTGATATTTATTTTTTAGTATTTCTGTTGTTTTCTCTATATGATCCTTTTGGAAACTCAGGTTTGAAGAGTCAGGAACTTCCTAGGGTAAAAGCTAATGTTTAAGAAACAGGATGGGAACCCGAGTCTGTTGGATTCCAGAGACCATAGACGTTACCAGTAGGTGGCGCTGCTCGTCACCTGGCCATCCTTGCGTAAACGTATTGCTACCTGGGCCCGGCTTCAACATGCTGCACTATAGCTATCAGAGACTACTGCATTTTTTTTTTAAACTAAGATTTTAATAGACAATACAAATATTTTAAATTATTAGTCACTGAAAATTGACCATAAGCTTAACACCGGGCTAGATATTTTGTTTCATTAAAGATATAAGCATTAATCAAATGTTTCCCTACGAGTGTGTCGACTGTTGGGTGAAATATAAAGATGATATTTAAACATAATTATAGAATCAAAACATTAGTGATAGCAAAAGGTTGAAAACATAATAATATTGAACCAAGGCCATGCCTTATCATTATTCTATTTTTAAAGTAAAGCAATTGGTTTTGGGAATTGAAGTTTCTACAGAATATTATTTTGCCCAATTATGAGTTAAGCTTCCTTGCTGCAGTTAAGATCCTGGGACTTCAGTCACAAGGTAGCTACTAAAATCAGATGCTTTCAGGTGTGTGAGTATGTGTGTATTGGTGGGGGGTGGGTGTCACATAATTGAGGAGAGTACTGGAGAGAATGGCTCAGGTGGGGAAGCAGAATGAAACACCAAATCAAAGACAAGATGTCAACTGTATATTGTGCTGTGTAAATCAGAGAGGTGCCGGATGATATGGCTGTGGTTTTAGTTGTGAAAATGTGGTTTAGTTGTATGGAAAGCAAGCATTTTAGAAATCATGAGGAAAATTGACTGCTTAGAGAGAGAAGAGAAAGATAATCTTCAAAGTGTGTGTTTTACATAACTGGCAAGATAATTATACAATCAAATATTTTAAAAAAAACTATTAAAAGGAGTTAATTCCACAATATGTGTTGAATCTCATAGGATTTACCCAATTTTTTTCTTTACCCCCAAAACACTAATTTTTTTAATTGAATATGCCGTAGATATGACCTATCAAAAATGTTAGACAGTTATTCATATGTTTTTTTCTTTACAATGAATTACAAAGCTCACAATGAATTAAACCTTAACCTTCCATTAAAACTCATACATTTATATGGAGAATCCTAATATAGCCTTAAGGTATATTTTTTTAGCTTAAAATCTATGCCTGGAGAAAAATTCATTTTCCTCATTTGGTTGGATTGAAAGATTGTAAGAATTCCCCACCTCAGTTTACAATGAGATCAAAAATGGCATTTTATTTGCCCATCTGGAGATCAACAAATGCGTAAAGCTTGTCCGTGTGGAGGCCATCTGTTGTGAATGGAGACACACATGGAAACTTAATCCTCAAACTTCTTTTTCAACTTTCTCTTTTGCTTGCCTGAGTAGAAGGCAATTCAGACCAGTCATTTGCCGTACAAGCTGTAGTCCAGGACAGGTCGCTGCCTTTTAATGTCACAAACACTTCCATCTACCCAACTGCAAACAACTCTCTGCAAAGATCTAAAGAGTGAAAAAATCTTGAAAATCAGAATCAGAGCTCTCCATAATGGGCTGTTTCTTGGGCTGTACTTAGAAGGAGGGAAGAGTCTTGGTGAATTTTATTCTGTTCCTTTTCTTTGAAGGTATCCGTGGTCTCTCTAAGCATTTCTGTATGTCCTGAATATGAAGTAAACATTTCCTGCCTCAATTTTTTTTTTAAACTTTCATTCTCTCATGGTCTCATTTCAACTTGGAGAAAATCCTTCTTGATGCTAAAAATGATTTCAAAATAATGTTACTTATGGGGTAGGACAAATGAGCCACAAGGGATTGGACTTTCCAAAGATACTTTGGATATAGATGAAATTTTGCAGACCTGTGCTTTTTTGTTATACTTAGCTGCAGTTTCATGTTTGTAAATACCACACTTCAGTGTGTTAACTGGACTGGCTTGAGGCTAAGATGCAGTACACAGCTGTGCGCAGGGAATCCACAGTCTTTGTCTGGAAATTGTCTGCATCACACTGTCTTGGCACCCTTTCATCAACTTTAGCACCTGACTTCTTTGCCATTAAAGTTAACAAAATTTTGCTCCTTAAAAATCATTTAAGAACTTCCCTGGAGGTCCAGTGGTTAAAACTCTGCTGCCAGTGCAGTGGATGTAAGTTCAGTCCCTGGTCAGGGAACTAAGAATCCCCATGCTGCTTGGCCAGGGGAAAAAGAGAAAGTAAAAAGAAAAAAAATCATCAAAAATATCTCTGTTTTGCATTGTTTGTATACATTCCGGGTAGCCTGAGGAGAAGAAAAGGAATTCACATCTTAAATGATTTAGCGTCTTAGTCAGCTCAGTCTGCTCTATTCCAGAATACCACAGGGGCTTCTCTGTGGTCCATGGTTGAGGATCCAACTGCCTATTCAGGGCACGTGGACCTGATCCCTGAACCAGGAAGATCCCACCTGCTACGGAACAACTAAGCCTGTGTGCCACAACTCCTGAGCCCATGCTCTGGCTCTTGAGCTGCGACTCTTGATCCATGTGCTGCAACTATTGAAGATCCTGTACCCTAGAGCCTAGGCTTTTCAACAAGAGAAATTGCTGCAATGAGAATGCCGAGCCCCACAACGAAGAGTAGCCCCTGCTTGCCACAACTAGAGAAAGACTGCTCACAGCAGTGAAGACCTAACGCAGCCAAAAATAAACTAGTGCATCTTACACAAAAAAGGATACCACTGTCTACACGGCTTATACAACAAATATTTACTTCTCCCAGTTCTGAAGGCTGGGAAAATCCAAGATGGCTTGAATTTGTGTATCATTCTGACAAAAAAAAGTAGCGGTAATGGGAAACCAATTTCTTATTCACTATTTTGAAAGAAAGTTGTGTTCTTAGTGATAGCAAAAAGTTGAAAACTTATAATAATATTGAGTCATAGGGAATTAGATGAATGGATTGTGGTGTATACACATAAATATGTCTGGAGCAACCACTAAGAATTATTTTCGAAAAATAATTGTGTGCTTGTGCTGGACTGTAACCTGCCTAGCTCCTCTGTCCATGAAAAATAGTTAATGATTTGGAAAATGTTTGCAACAAATTAAAGGGGAGAAATGGGTTAGAATATAGTATGTGAGTTGCCACTACATTTTGGTAATTAGGAATTCACATCTTTGTGTAGAGAAAAAGACTAAGTACATGCATCAAAATGTTAATAGTGGTTGTCTCTGAGTGATGGCATTATAAGATGATTTTATTTTCTTCTTTAAGCTTTTTCTGTATTTTTCAAATATTTGACAATGAAGTTATTTTATTTTAGTAGCCAGAAAAAAATACCATTTTAGAGAATGAGCAAAAATATTTTACTTAAGAAGTGATGCTTACCTTCTTTTATCCCAAACTGTTTATCTAAACACAGACCTAAAAACTGGGTGACTAGGATGGCTTGGAACATTTAAACCAAGGACCTGGTGGGAATTTTATATTATATACAGCAAATGAGGCAGCATTCAGATTTCTAGGACCCTTTCTTGTGTTTGAGATCAGCCGATGATTTGCTAATATTCAAGTCCATTTATATTTCAACATTCCTAGAAATAATAGCACTGGCTGTACTTCCTCTTCTCTACATAGCATGCCTGGCAGTGCTTTCCATCAGAGATCATGTTCAAGATCATTAGCCTCCCTGTCAAAATTCTTAGCAGAGCCCAGTTCCTTCCATTTCTTCAGTGTCCCACATAGGTCCTTTTCCTTGTTCAGCAACCCTTTTACTGATATATCTCTTAACCTCAAAACAGTCTCCCAACCCACATCATATTTTCTGTCCTTTAAGAATATGTTAGGAAATTTCATGGGTGTTGTTTTTCATCTATCAGACCAAGCCATGTGAGTGTAATAGTGTTTCAGTTGCTAAGTTGTGTCTGACTCTTTGTGACCCCATGGACTGCCGCATGCCAGGCCTCCCTGTCCCTCACTATCTCCTGGAGTTTGCCTAGGTTCTTGTCCATTGAGTTGATGATGCCCATCTAACCACCATCCTCTGTCTCCCTCTTCTCATCTTGCCCTCAAACTTTCCCAGCATCAGGGTCTTTTCCAGTGAGTCAGCTGTTCACATCAGGTGGCCAACGTATTACAACTTCAGCTTCAGATTCAACCCTACCAATGAGGATTCAGGGTTGTTTCCTTCAGGATTAACTGGTTTGTCAACCCTATTTCTAGCCTCACTGGCAGAACAAAGGGATAGAAAAAGGCCATGGCACCATATTCAGGCCTGAGATAGTCAGAGACAGCACATGCTCCCCTTGGGTGGGGAAGGGGGACAGAAGGGCAGATTGGCTGAGAGGAGCCAGGTGTGGCAGGGGAAGCTGATGGGCCTCCCATGCAGCACAAGGAAAAGTCAGCATAATGTGGAAGGCAATGAAGGAGGCTGGTTAGGTGCCTGTTCAAAGGGACCATGATCAAACCTGAGTATCTCCCCGACACTTGGCTCTCCCGACACTTTGGCTCCCTGTCGACATCTGGGCCTCAGACGCAAACTTAACTATCCTGATCAACTGAAAAATCCAGAACTGAAGTAAAATGGAGTTAACAGAGATTGTTTCTTTCATCTATGAAAATGGATTTGAGAATAGAAAATAAGTTGAATCTATGGTAAAACGAGGACATTTTTGTGTCTGTGCCTGGGTCTGTGACCTGAAAATTATACCTGCTATACATTTCATGCAAAGATGGGTACAATAAAGGACAGAAGTGGTATGGACCTAAGAGAAGCGGAAGATAATAAGAGATGGGAAGGATACACAAAAGAACTATACAAAAAAGACCTTAATGACCTCGATAACCATGATGGTGTGATCACTCACCTACAGCCAGACATCCTGTAATGTGAAGTCAAGTGGGCCTTAGGAAGCCTCAAGCTAGTGGAGGGGATGAAATTCCAGTTGAGCTATTTCAAATCCTAAAAGATGATGCTGTGAAAGTGCAGCACTCAATATGCCAGCAAAATTGGAAAACTCAGCAGTGGCCACAGGACTGGAAAAGACCTATTTTCATTCCAATCCCAAAAAAGGCAATGCCAAAGAGTGCTCAAACTATTGCACAGTTGCATTCATCTCACAAGCTAGTAAAGTAATGCTCAAAATTCTCCAAGCCAGGCTGCAACAGTATATGAACCCAGACCCTCCAGATGTCCAAGCCATCTTCAAAGCAATGGTTTTTCCAATAGTCATGTATGGATGTGAGAGCTGGACTATAAGGAGAACTGAGTGCTGAAGAATTGATGCTTTTGAACTGTGCTACTGGAGAAGACTCTTGGGAGTCCCTTGGATAGCAAGGGCATCCAACCAGTCCATCCTAAAGGAAATCAACTCTGAATATTCATTGGAAGGACTGATGCTGAAGCTGAAGCTCCAATACTTTGGTCACCAAATTTGAAGAATTGATTCCTTAGAAGAGACCTTGATGCTGGTAAAGACTGGAGGCAGGAAAAGAAGGGGATGACAGAGGATGAGATGGTTGGATGGCATCACAGACTCAATGGGCATGAGTTTGAGTAAACTCCAGGAGTTGTTGATAGACAGAGAAGCCTTATGTGCTGCAGCCATGGGGTCCCAAAGAGCCAGACACGACTATCTGTATGAGCTGAGCTGATATATTTAGGGAATGAATTATGCTTAGTTCAGTTCAGTCGCTCAGTCATGTCTGACTCTTTGCGACCCCATGAATCGAGCATGCAAAGCCTCCCTGTCCATCACCAACTCCCAGAGTTCACTCAGACTCACGTCCATCGAGTCCGTGATGCCATCCAGCCATCTCATCCTCGGTCGTCGCCTTCTCCTCCTGCCCCCAATCCCTTCCAGCAGCAGAGTCTTTTCCAATGAATCAACTCTTCACATGAGGTGCCCAAAGTATTGGAGTTTCAGCTTTAGCATCATTCCTTCCAAAGAAATCCCA
>SJYW01037289.1:66263-118290 GCA_006410735.1 Raphicerus campestris | reverse complement strand
ACTGGAAAAACCATAGCCTTGACTAGATGGACCTTTGTTGGCAAAGTAATGTCTCTGCTTTTCAATATGCTATCTAGGTTGATCATAACTTTTCTTCCAAGGAGTAAGCGTCTTTTAATTTCATGGCTGCAGTCACCATCTGCAGTGATTTTGGAGCCCCAAAAATACAGTCTGACACTGTTTCCACTGTTTCCCCGTCTATTTCCCATGAAGTGATGGGATCGGATGCCATGATCTTCGTTTTCTGAATGTTGAGCTTTAAGCCAACTTTTTCACTCTTCCCTTTCACTTTCATCAAGAGGCTTTTTAGTGCCTCTTCACTTTCTGCCATAAAGATGGTGTCATCTGCATATCTGAGGTGACTGATATTTCCCCCGGCAATCTTGATTCCAGCTTGTGTTTCTTCCATTCCAGCGTTTCTCATGATGTACTCTGCATAGAAGTTAAATAAGCAGGATGACAATATACAGCCTTGATGTACTCCTTTTCCTATTTGGAACCAGTCTGTTGTTCCATGTCCACTTCTAACTGTTGCTTCCCGGCCTGCATACAGATTTCTCAAGAGGCAGGTCAGGTGGTCTGGTATTCCCATCTCTTTCAGAATATAAAGGACAGAAATATTCTGTCTAGGTTGGTCATAATTTTCTTTCCAAGGAGTAAGTGTTTTTTAATTTCATGGGTGCCTCACCATCTGCTGTGATTTTGAAGCCCCCCAAAACAGTCAGCCACTATTTCCCCATATATTTGCCATGAAGTGTTAGGGTTACATAGATTAGATAGATAGATATTTAGATTTCCATGTGTGGATTACTTACATATTTTGTTTTCTGGCCATTTCCAATTCATTCTCTTTGATCAGTGTCCAGGACTATGTCATCTACAAACAAGGAGTTAATAAAAAGCCTTTAAGAGGAAACTGGTAATGCAGAAAATGCTAAGTACATATCTGTATTATTTGGAACCTGAACGACAGAACAGAGTTCAGCATTTTGATTTGAATGAAGCTGATCATTATCCCTAGAGAGTCAAAAAACTAGTTTCTGGGTTCCTTTGCCTCAGTCAAGAAGCAACATCAGATAAACATCTTACTGCAAAATTTTTTGTCCAATTGTCCTTGAGCTGAAAATGAAAGGACATCGGCACATTACTGAGTTAGTCTCTAGGTTAGTTTCAGCTCATATTCAAAAGCCTTTGGGATTCTGGTGGATAATATAAATAAGTCAAGATGTGGAGGATTGTAAAAGGACTGATGGGAACTGGCAAACGTATGTAAGATCTGACATGAAGGATAATAGTAGTCAGCCAGTGAAGATGCTAGAAAATAGTCTTTAAGAAGAAGGAAGGCTAGTGTGTGGGCCAAAGTATAAAGAATAAAGTATAAAAAATTTGGTACATTATAGGGATTAAAAGAAAAGGCACAGGAGGTTGTGAGCAACAAAACCAATGGGCAAGCCAGGGACAATATATATCAAATGGGATATTGCTCTAGTGTGCAAAATTAAAAGATGAATAAATTAAGAATAACCTAGTGCCCATTCTTTTCCTTCTGTTCCCATTTGTAAGCCTTGAAACTACAATTCTCTTTGGAAAAGACTCATTTAACTTTTATGCCTCTCCTTGTGATAGATATAATTTTTTTTTCCTCAACTTCTCATTTTGTGTGCTTAGTCACTCAATCATGTCCGACTGTTTGCAACCCCATGGACTGTAGCCCACCAGGGTCCTCTGTCCGTGGGGATTCTCCAGGCAAAAATACTGGAGTGGGTTGCCATGCTCTCCTTCATGGGATCTTCCCAACCCAGGGATCAAACTCAGGTCTCCCACATTGCAGGCAGATTCTTTACCATCTGAGGCACCAGGAAGGCTACTTATGATCTAGCCTCATATGTAACAACTTTTAACAACTCAATTAAATCAGTTAAGTATTTTAAAAATTCATGTCATCTTAAAGCTGCATAGCAGACAAGTTCAAATTATGTTTAAATTTTGCCACAAATCTTGTTCTCATCAATGACATAGGCTCTGCCTGGATAAGCCAGTGTCCTCCTCCTCTCCCTGTTAGATGTTTTCTCCCTCCCGCTTGCCACAGCTAATGTGAGTGCGATCTCAATGTCGGATCAACTCTTTAGGAGTCTGTGGTGAAACCGCTTTAAATCTATATTGGTTTTCTGTTTAAATGTTAATGTAGGCGTTCAAAGTGATGACACTAACACCATGGAATCCATTTGGGTTCCTACTGGGAAAACCATTGGGTTGATTTTTCAAAAATTGATTTGCTACTCAGCAACTGTTTCTATTTTCTATAAAAATAGAACCGACTTGAAAAATGGTGCTGGATATTGTTAAGTCTTATGACCACAATCAAAGACACCCTAACCTTTTAATTCTTCCCTTCATTTTCCATCCATTTGTGTCCTACTCAGTCTTTAAGACTTGAGTCTAAACCCAGTTTCTTTAAGTTTTCCTTCACTACTTTCAATGTTTATGATCTTATGTCTCCTCTGATCTCCCAGTCAATAATTCTTTCAAAAATATTTATTAAGTATGTATTTATTAATATGCACACTTGATATAAAGTAGTGAAAAAGCGTCAATGTTCTAGCTATCTTGGAGCATATAGTTAACTGAGATAAATCATGTGAAAGAAAAGTAGAAGGTACAACAAGGAAAGATAATGGGGTATCATTCAAGAGTGGAGGGACTCCGTGCTTTCACTGCTGAGGACCTTAGTTCAATCCCTGGTTAGGGAATTAAGATGCCACAAGTGGCACCACAGCACTGCCAAAAAAATAAAAGGAGGATCATGAAAGTTCTCCTTGACACAGAGAAACTGAATTTATGTTCTGATTGATGGATAGGATGAAATGGGAAGGGAAGAGGAGCAGAGGATTCCATTCAGACAGAACAGTGTGATCCCTGAGGTCCTGAAACTGGTTATAACTTGGAACATCCCAGGAATAGAGCAAAGCCCCGGACATCTGGAGTGAGGGAGAGAGAGGTGGGAGGTGAGATCGAAAGTAAGAACAAAATCAGATTATGCAGGGACAAACAGGTCATATTAAGGATGCTGAACTTGATCTTGAAAGCCATGGAGACCTTAATGAATTTCAAGCAGTTGTGTGTGACAGAGTCATACCTGAATTTTGCTAAAAGTCTCTTTCATTCCTGCAAGAAGAATAGTTTTCAGGAGGCAAGGGAAAATGAAGAAAGCTGTTAGAAAGCTTCTACACTAGTCAAGGCAAGAGATGATGGTGGCTGTTAAAAGGGAGGTGGCCTTGGAGAGAAAGACATGACATAATTGAATTGCAGTAGACTATGTCTCTCATTTGGCACGTACGACCTATTATTATTATTTTTTTTTTTTTAAATGGAGCTGGAGGAATCAAGCTTCCTGATTTTATTTATTTTTTTTTTTAATTTATTTATTTATTGGCCGCGCTGTGCGGCATGTGGGATCTTACTTCCCTGATCGGGGATTGAACCTGGGCCCCCTGCATTGCAAGCCCAGAGTCCTAACCACCGGACCACCAGGGAAGCCCTCTCATTTGGCACGTACGACCTATTATTGAAAATGTAAAATTGCTGTGTGACTCTTCCCTCCTTCCCCCTTGAAGGTACAGGTTGTGATTACATCTTTTATCCTCCATGGTGACTTGAACATACTAGACACTATAAGGATTTGTGGGTTAATTTAAAAACATACTAGAAGAGCAGACTTAATATTTCTGTTATGACAGCAGTTTCCTTCCTTCTTTTTAAACAAAGTTGACAGATAACATATATTAAAGCATGTCATAGAAAAGTGCATGGTCTCATCCATAAGAAGAAAATATTAAACAATAGCATTCAATTAAGTAAAACCATGCTCAGAAATAGAGGAAAAGAACAGAATGGGAAAGATTAGAGAGCTCTTCAAGAAAATTAGAGATACCAAAGGGAACATTTCATGCAAAGATGAGCTCAATAAAGGACAGAAATGGTATATACCTCACAGAAGCAGAAGATATTAAGAAGAGGTGGCAAGAATATACAGAAGAACTGTACAAAAAGGATCTTCATGACCCAGATANACCAGGGAAATGCTAGTTACTAGATATATAATGCTGGATAAGTTACTTAACTCTGAACTACAAAGTAGCAATACTAAGTCTTACATTGTTGTGTTGCTACAAAAGTTGACTGGGAAAGAGTGACTTAAAACAGACTTTTCTTATTCCAGTGCTTAATGAAATGAGCAAGGAATTATAAAACTGAGTAAATAACAAACAGAAATTAGCAAGGTCTGGGCCACAATACTTGTTAACTCATCTTATGACCCTAAAGAGAGATTTCTGCTCTGAACCATCCAATTTCTTCAGTAGGGGAAATACTAGGAAAACAGTTTGATGCAGGAGGATTTGGGGATTAGATCTTTACTAATGATACTGTTGTTCTGACTACCAATTTAAGTTAAAGTTTGTGGAATTATAAAGTGGTAGTTTCTTGCCTTTCATACTGTGTGTTATCTGCTTGTACTAGGATAATGATGTCTAAACAACTTGAAGCTGTAGATCACCTCTAATGTGGCCTATAAAATAATGGGCAATACATAATGCGCATGCAAGGAAACTGGCTTAAGTCCCTTATTGCATTACCTAGAATTGGCCATAAACCCTTGCTGAACATTCTGCTAGTATAAGCCACCAGAGAGAATCAAGCTACTAGCACCCAGCATTGAGAGATATGATGCACACTGGGAAAGGCAAGCAGCCACCCTAGCTTCAGTGGGCCAAATATTTGACCACATAATACTTTCTATTGAAAGATTGATGATCAACAAGAGAAACTGTGAAATAAAAATTCACATTTTATGGCAAGACAAAACAATTTAAGAATTTGTTTTTCTCCCTCTCCCCTTTGGCCTCCTCTCTCTCCTGCTTGTGCACTGTGTATCTGCATTAGCATCGAGCAAACCTCCTCCATCAGCAGAAACACCTGCTCAACCCTAAAGAGCACTGTCCTCCCAGCACCAACAAGACAGCTGCTTAAAAGGTAACATTCGTTCTTGATCTTGTAAGGGGCCATATAACCCACTAAAATGATGCTTAGGTGTGGGTTATGTAAGCTGTCAACAATGCAGCATTTGATGAGCAGCTTTCAGTCTCAAAAAACTTGTACAACTCTGCCTTGACTTCTAGGGGCAGAACAGTTCTCACAGCTTTCTGAGATGGTCTTCCCAGGTTATAATCCTAAAATTAGGCTTAAATAAAAAAATTTTTGTTGTTGTTTGAAGTATCAACAAGAAAAGGGACAAATCCCAATGCCATTGACTTGTAAATAATCAAAATAAACAAAGAAAAGATAGAAAAAAATCATTTGTGAAATAANATGAGCAGCTTTCAGTCTCAAAAAACTTGTACAACTCTGCCTTGACTTCTAGGGGCAGAACAGTTCTCACAGCTTTCTGAGGTGGTCTTCCCAGGTTATAATCCTAAAATTAGGCTTAAATAAAAAATTTTTTTTGTTTGAAGTATCAACAAGAAAAGGGACAAATCCCAATGCCATTGACTTGTAAATAATCCAAATAAAGAAACGATAGAAAAAAATCATTTGTGAAATAAGAAGGGCTTGTCCAGGCTGAGAGAGGCAAAAGGATTTTCGACTCCTTAATCTTTTCCCCAACTGTTGTGAGATTTACTGGTGAAGCAACAAAATTCTGAGAATTCTCTTAACAACCTCAAATTCTGGAGATAAGTAGATTTATATATGCATGCATTGTTATTTATTATTTAGTTGCTAGGTCTTGTCCAACTCTGTGTGACCCCATGAACTGTAGCCTGCCAGGCTCCTCTCCATGGGTTGCCATTTCCCTCTCCAGGGGTCTTCTTCATCCTGAGATTGAATTCATATCTACTGCATTGGAAGGTAGAGTTTTTTTTTACCACTGAGCTACCAGGGAAGCCCATGTACATGCGTAGGGTATTTTAATTTTTTTATCTTCAGTTTGAAGAGCTCCTTTCTCCAGCCCTTTACTCCAGGGCTGCTGAAGAAAAAAAAGAGTGAAGCTGAGAAGCATGAATAGTAAAACTGACTCTACCTCACAAGCCAATAGCTTCATGCCTATATACTCACTTTGTAAAATCTCTGAAGCCCCACTGAAAAATGATGCATTTCTCCAATAAAAGGCACCTATGACTCTTCCACAAATAATCTTGCTGCGTAAAGATAATCTTAAATAGAGAGAAGCACCCACATGGTTTAATAAAGGCTGACCTTCCCACAATATTCCCTCAGGGTACAAAGTATGAGTACTCATGATATGTGGGTATCTGGCCTCCAAAATGGAACTCAGAGGAAGAAAACAAACAGGTCTCTAATATGTTGAGAAGAAAGTTTAAAAAGAAATCCCTCTCTGTAAAGAATAAATAAATTGTCAGTACATAGTTCTTCAAGTATGAGCATATGAAAATAAATGGAATAGTAAGTAGGAGAATACATTGCAACAATAAAAGTCAAACATACAACATGGTCGCAAAGAGTCAAACACGACTGAGCGACTGAACTGAACTGACTGAACCTTAGGAAATTTCTCAAAATTGTTTCATGCTGTAGAGTAAGAACATGAATTTAAAAAAACATAACTCAATGTCAAGATGAAAAAAAGAAACTATAGAGTCAGATAAATTAGAATGTAACTTATACATAAAAGATCCAACCCAAACAGCAATATTAAAGAACAAATAAACCAACTAAAATGGTGGGTGGGGGGAGAAACAGATACCTCCTAAAAGTTGAATTACTGACAAGGAAAAGATTAGAGATAACTGTAATGAAAAACACAGATTAAACAGTTGAAGACAAGGTACATATAAAAAAAGATAGATAAAAAGATCATCTAACATAAAGAATCGTGATGTCACTGAGAGAGACAGTCAAACAAATCTTTTGAAAGATAGCAAGAAAATTCCAAATTGAAAAAATATACCATATTCCAGAGACATTTTGGAGAGAACACTTTACACCAAAGCCTATGTGTTTGCATGTGTTACTTAAGTGACTTATCTTCAAACTTTTCAAGACTTTTCAAGAACACCCTGCTGAAAAAGAAAATTCCATAAAAGAGTGAAAGAGAAGATCATATTAATCTCAGATTTTACAACAGTAGCATTAGCATTCCGGGCCAGAAAACAGTGAGGGAAAAGCTACAGTATTCTGAATAAAAGAGTGATATGACTATTATCATCCATGACATACCTTTCCAATCTAATGGNCAGCAGCTGGGCAAGACAAGTCAAAGGAACTATAATCACCACCATAGGATGCTAGAGGTGGGAAGGACCACACTTCCACCTGGAACAACCTCAGTTCCTTTTCCTGTCTCTTATACACATCTTATCAGCCACTGACATATCTTTCAAATCTAATGGCATTCAACACACTTTACCATCAAAAAAGAAACAAATAAACAAAAACCCTGGGAATATAGCATAAATGACTACTTTTGATGAAGTTACTTAATAATAAATTTCATCCAACTAAAAATAAACCAATAAACAAGTATCAAGAATAAAGGCAAAATAGTATGCGCATTGAGTACATTCAAATATAAAACTGCTTAAGAAACATGTTGGCTTTAGTTATAGAACAGAATATGAATGCCATAAACTTGGATAATGTTAAAATAACAGTATAAATAGAAAAAGACGATGGGTAAAGGAATGTGGTCTGAAGTGTGTGAGTGATAATATCATCTTCTTTCATAATTTCAAAATTAGAGAACATATGTGTGTACGCATATATATATGTGTGTGTGTATATATATATATATATTTTAAATACATAAGCATTTTGATCTCAGTATTATTCAGCGTGTCTTTTATCTTTGCAGGAAAGTTTTAGGGGGGAAAAGTATATCTTTGTTGTTTCAAATCATTTATTGAATATCCAAAATTCTCATTTTTTCTTTTTACTTTTATTGAACTAAATAAAAATTGGGTATGGTACATGAGTGCTCAGTTGTGTCTTATTCTTTGTGACCCCATGGACTGTAGCCTACCAGGCTCCTCTGTCCATGGAATTTTCCAGGACAGAATACTGGAGTGGGTAGCCATTTCCTGCTCAGGGAATCTTCTTGCCATCTGAGCCACCAGAGAAGCCCACTATCCTTATGTCAAAGTGATACCATGGTCCTCTTTTATAAAAATAGTTTTTGTGTCTACACATTTGTCTCTCTGCACATTAATCTACATTCTCTGTATTTATGCACCTAGAAAAACAGCTGCAATTTCAACAAATTTTCATACTTTATTTTGAGGAAAGTTTTTTTTTAAGGGTAAAGAGTTTATTTTCCTTAATATTTTGTAATTTGAATGTTTAAAATAAGCATGTATTTATGTTTAAAGAAAAAATGTGTTTTTTTTTAATGAAAGAAGGATACTAGAAGCAAACATATTGAGATTGGTAATCTGATTTTTGATGGTACAGTATGACTCTTTTTGTTTTATTCTACGTGTGCTCAGTTGCTCAGTCATGTCCAACTTTTCGCAACCCCATGGATGGTAGCCTGCCAGGTTCCTCTGTCCACAGGGATTCTCCAGACAAGAATACTAGAGAGGGTTGCCATGCCCTCCTCCACAGGATCTTCCTAACCCAGGGGTCATACCCAGGTCTCCCAAATTGTAGGAAGATTCTTTACCAACTGAGCCACCAGGGATGCCCAAGAATACTGGAGTGGGTAGCCTATCCCTTCTCCAGGAGATCTTCCAGGGCCAGGAATCAAACTGGGGCCTCCTGCATTGCAGGCAGATTCTTTTAACAGCCAAGCTACTAGGGAAGCCCTGTTTTAATCTAGACCTTTAGAATTTAAAGTTTTTCAACCACTCTCCTTTCCCCACAAAAAGTACTTTGCCATGTACAAAATAGGTGGACAACAAGTGTTAACTTATCTTCCTTTACCTTCAGTCGGGGAAAAGCTCTGTTCAGTCTTCTTTTAATCTATATTAAGGGGATATCTTGACTTAATAATATTTTGTATTTTGGAGAGTAACTTGTAGTTTTCCAAGGACTTTTACATATTCCAAGTAACAAATTACATTTCTGTGATACCTTTTGTGAGGCATTCATTTACATTCTTATTTGACATTTTCTGACAAACTTTTTTGAAACTTTTTTTCATTTTGAAAGACACAAAAGCCTGGTCTTGGTGAATTATCATCAGTTTTTTTTTTTTTTTTAAGAGCTTGAATTGATACCAGTAAAAAGTTTACCTTATGTCAGCTAGTCGTTTGGTTGCTTTTGGTAAATAACTAGATTTTTTTCATATTGCATTAAAATAATAAAATAATAGCAGACTTTTGTTGTTTTTCTTACATGCTCAGAAAGGAAGGACACTGTGAGCTTTCTGTACAAGAAGAGCTGAAAACATTTGACAATATGATATCAAAAGCAAGATAGCAAATTCATTTTTCTTTAAAAATGCACTGGAGGTTAGGAAAAGTTGGTATTTTGAGCAATAAATGATGAAATAAACTACTGTTGTAAAATTACCTCTAATACTATAAGAAATGTTTTACTACTTGTTAGTAAGGCAAGAACTTTGTAATAGATGAACACTGAAAAATAAATGCTTTTAAGTGTCAACCAAAAGTAAATTATAAAATGTTACTGAAAAATCCTTGTAGGATTCTGCCCCATTTTTATTCCTCTTTTATCATCCATGGAGTTAAAAAAAAAAAAAAAAGTTAATCCTATGATCTGACTCCAATACTAAATCAAACTGCTGGAGTCTAAAGTTCATTGTCACCCTCCCTGAATTTAGAAACTTTTGATTATATCTAAGAAATCACATCTTGTCATTTCTGAGCAGTCCATGACCATCTTCACGGAGAAGCAGCATTTAACTGATAGGAATAGGCCCTTCTTTTAATTCACCCCATTCTCCTGGCTATGAATGACTAGACCAAAGGCAAATATATCTTTTGCTCTGTGGTACTTCTCTCTCTTAGGAATTGGGAAATAAAATGGAGAGATTCATAGTTTCTGATTGTTACTTGAATGGAGAGGAGGTTGTTCAGGATTATCAGTTTCCATCTTCCATAAAACTCATTAAGAGTTAAAAGCATACTAGTCTATACAGAGACAAAGATTGAGACAGGCAGACAAATGGGCAGGCAGATGGTAGAATGATGGAGAAAATAAATAAATGAGTATGGAGTTACTTTATTCCCTAAGCTTATTGATCCTTTGTCGAGGGATCTGCCTCTGTGTTCCAGGAGCAAACTACACAGTTTCTGGTTTTTGTAATGGACAAAATGTTGGGAAAGACAGATTCAAATGAACAATGTAGTATGACCAGTGTTCTATCGCTTTTCTTCTCTGCAGAACTTCCAAAGGGCAGATAACCTGGGCAGGCAACCATTTGTTTACAGGAGTAGTTATTGGGAGCAACTTTAAGCATATGAGAAGACCTGTCTTTAAAAGATCACAAAACTAAAAGGTGTATTTTCCTTGAATTTACTGGAATTTCATTTTGAGGACTTGGGCAAATTTCAGGATTCACAGAGGGCTAAGACCTGAACACTGTAAGGTCATGTCCAGATAGAAAGTTTCTGGGATCTCTCTTTGTGCTATAATCCCAACTCTACAAATAGATTTCGCCGCCCAGGTTCCTGGCACCCTCAAAATGTCTTCCACTACGAAAGCTCTGTTTTTGAAATAATGTTCCAATTCAATAGAAACAGAACAAAACAAAAAAGGAGCTTTCCTGATGGCTCAGTTGTCAAGAATTTGCCTGCTAATGCAGGAGACGGGGGTTCGATCCCTGGTCCAGGAAGATCCTACAATCCGTGGAGCAACTAAGCCTGTGAGCCACAAATGTTGAGCTTGTGCTCTGGAGCCCAGGAGCCACAACAAAAGAGGCCACCTCAGTGAGAAGGCCGTGCACAAAAACTGGACAGTAACACCTTCTCTAGACAAAGGTCCACACAGCAACAAAGGCCCAGAACAGCNAAACATCTATTTCTGCTTTATTGACTATGCCAAAACCTTTGACTGTGTGGATCACAATAAACTGGAAAATTCTGAAAGATATGGCAATACCAGACCACCTGACCTGCCTCTTGAGAAACCTATATGCAGGTCAGGAAGCAACAGTTAGAACTGGACATGGAACAACAGACTGGTTCCAAATAGGAAAGGAGTAGGTCAAGTATTGTCACTCTGCTTATTTAACTTATATGCAGAGTACATCATGAGAAACACTGGGCTGGAGGAAGCACAAGCTGGAATTAAGATTGCCGGGAGAAATATCAATAACCTCAGATATGCAGATGACACCACCCTTATGGCAGAAAGTGAGTAAGAACTAAAGAGTCTCTTGATGAAAGTGAAAGAGGAGAGTGAAAAAGTTGGCTTAAAGCTCAACATTCAGAAAACAAAGATCATGGCATCTGGTCCCATCACTTCATGGGAAATAGATGGGGAAACAGTGGACACAGTGGCTGATTTTATTTTTGGAGGGCTCCAAAATCACTGCAGATGGTGATTGCAGCCATGAAATTAAAAAAGACACTTGTTCCTTGGGAGGAAAGTTATGACCATCCTAGAGAGCATATTAAAAAGCAGAGACATTACTTTGCCAACAAAGGTCCATCTAGTCAAGGCTATGGTTTTTCCATTGGTCATGTATGGATGTGAGTTGGACTATAAAGAAAGCTGAGTGCAGAAGAATTGATGCTTTTGAACTGTGGTATTGGAGATGACTCTTGAGAGTCCCTTGGACTGCAAGGAGATCCAACCAGTCCATCCTAAAGGAGATCAGTCCTGGGTGTTCATTGGAGGGACTGATGTTGAATCTGAAACTCCAATACTTTGGCCACCTGACGTGAAGAGTTGACTCGCTGGAAAAGACCCTGATGCTGGGAAAGACTGAGGGCAGGAGAAGGGGACGACAGAGGATGAGATGGTTGGATGCAATCACCGACTCAACGGACATGGGTTTGGGTGGACTGCGGGAGTTGGTGATGGACAGGGAGGCCTGGCGTGCTGCGATTCATGGGGTCGCAAAGAATCTGACACGACTGAGCGACTAAACTGAACTAATAACACAAAGAGTCTCCCTTTTCCTAGAGATCAAAAGAGACTTCATGGCTAAGCAAGATGCTTTCCAGGATGCACAGAACTTCTGGCTCTAAAGGGCAAGACAGACACTCTCTGGGGAATCACATAAATTCTTTTTATCATTAAAAATGATGGGTGCCACCAAAGGGTCAGGCGCTGTTACCAGAGCCCAGCGGTAAGACACATAATCCTGTTCTCTGTCCTCACCAACCTTCCAAGCTGGAAGGAGCAGCAGAAGTTACTTTCTTGATGAAAAAGCCAGGTTTATGGCACGATCCTGACCTTCCCCTGCCAATTCAGAGCCCCCTATACTTCTCCTGACCTTCCGGCCACAAGGAGGTGGCTGGGCTGCTCGCATGGGACCCACCGCTGCCTCTGCTTCCCCTCCTTCGTGTGTCTCTCAGAATTATCGATTCTGCCACTGGCATGGCCAGGATAATTTTGCTCAGCTTCAAATACCTAGTTCTCATGAATTCCTTAGCCAGAAGGTTATAATGTTTCTCCTAAAACATGAGGGAAAGATTAAGCCTGCTTATGGTTAATACACATTGCACCATGTCCATCAAGCTGCTTGTCTGCTATTGAAAGTTCGCTATTAGATACTTATTTAAACAGCCTTCCAAGGCTTCCAAGGAAAGTGCAGCTATGCATTTTTCCCCCTCCTGGCTGGCGAGAATGACTATAGATAAACATCAATTCGCTCCTGCAGATCACAGTCACAGTAAATAAATTTTTCAGGAAGGCTGAGATCCGCACAAAGGCTCCGCCAAGCTCCCATTTCACACAACATCAATGTTTGGCCTCCAAGAAATAAAAGCTCTAAGGTGCCCGTCACTAGGGCAAAATTATCAATTGTCAAGTCACTTTTAAGAGAGAATAAGGAGCACTTTTTAGGAGACATTTCCTCCTGTAGGGGAAAAAAGAAAGTGGATGGACAGTCATTACACCCACAAACTAACCATTAGGACTTTTCCCCTGCAAGCCCACGTGTCCATCCCCCAAACTTCTGGCCGCTGCCCCGCTGCCCCTGGGCAGGCAGAAGTAGCCACAGCTCAGAGCAGCCCCTTCTGGCTGAGTTCAGTGACTTTGGTGACTCAGGCTTTGGGTTATTTTTACTTTTGTCAAAGTGGGGTTTTTTTTAAACTACTTTTAGAAGTGGCAGACAAGGCTTGTCTATTATAAAATATTTGTTGCAGACACACACACACACACACACATTCACTTGCTCACCACCCCACATACAGCTCCCGTCTATGTAAAAATCTCAAGTTGCTGTGGTGTGAGGGACAGGAGATGGAAGCTGAGACACCCTCGAAACCAGGGTTTATGTAATGCTCTGGGCTTCGTACTCAGCACTGTTCTGCTGGAGTCAGAAACTCAGAGAAGATGCCATTTTACAGATGGGGAAACCGTGGCATGGAGGAGCCTAAGGAAGGGAGATGGAACCAGAGAGGTGGGACTTGGATATACCTGCATTTGAATCCTAGCTCTACCACCTACAGCCGTGTGCCCCTGGGCAAATAACTTCAACCTCCTGGAGTCTCAGTTTCCTTCTCTGTAAAATGGGGACTGCAGCAGTCTCTGATTCACAGGATCACTGTGAAGATAAGCTTCTAAATACATACTCATTAGTTTTACTATAATGGGCTCAGACCCTTCTAAATCCAGTCGCTGGCAGGAACCCAGGCTGATAGGAGAGGAGGGAGCACTGTTCTGGGAGCAGCAGCACATTAGCCCTTCTCAGCTTGTCACTTCATGCCAGGAATGTAATCTCAGCCCCTGCTTCTTTGTTCAAATAATGAGACCCTGGACTCACAAGGCTTGAGCACTAAAATCCTTATGTGATATCTTCACAAGCAGTGAAGGTGCTGATATTATCCCCAGCTTATAGAGAGAAAAACTGAGGCTCAGGGAAGAGCAAGTTGTCAAGGACCAAGGAAACAACCACCCCAGACCTTGGTTCAGCCCTGTTCAGAAACCTCTGCTTCTCCTCTCAACCACAGTAAAGACTTCAAGTCTCAGGTTTTCTTCCGGTAGCATTTAGGAGTACACTTAGAGCCCTTTTTCCTGCCCATGGTTGGGGGAGTCAGCCCCACACCCCCTTTCCACATCCCCAAAGAACTCCTAACAAAGCTCAGAGTGAAAAGGACGTGTGCTTGCAACATTTTCCAAAAAAGCTGGTACTGAGTTGGATAGTGTAGCGTTCCCCATCCTCACGCACTGAGCCATGTCCAGACTATGGCCAGAACCTCTGATTACGACCTTACTGAGAAACAGGGTTTTTGCAGATGTAATTATTAATAGAAAGATAGGATCATATTGGATTAGGGTGAGCCCCAAATCCAAGGACTACTGTCCTTAAAAGAAGAGGAGAGGACACACAGAGAGAGGCCAACTGTGTAACAGTGAGGCTGAAACCGGAGCAACACGGCTGCAAGCCAAGGAGCACCAAGGACTGCCGCCATCATCCAAAGCTCCCTTAGAGCCCCTGGAGGGAGGACAGCCCTGCTGATACCTTGATTTCAGATCTCTGGCCTCCAGAACTGTGAAACAATACATTTTTGTTGTTTTATGCTGCTGCTGCTAAGTCATTTCAGTCGTGTCCGACTCTGTGCAACCCCATAGACAGCAGTCCACTGGCTCCCCTGTCCCTGGGATTCTCCAGGCAAGAACACTGGAGTGGGTTGCCATTGCCTTCTCCGATGCAAGAAAGTGAAAAGCTGCTGCTGCTGCTGCTAAGTCACTTAAGTCGTGTCCGACTCTGTGTGACCCCATAGACGGAAGCCCACCAGGCTCCCTTGTCCCTGGGATTCTCCAGGCAAGAACACTGGAGTGGGTTGCCATTTCCTTCTCCAATACAAGAAAGTGAAAAGTGAAAGGAAAGTCGCTCAGTCTTGTCCGACTCTTTGTGACCCCATGGACCGCAGCCTAACAGGCTCCTCTGTCCATGGGATTTTCCAGCAAGAGTACTGGAGTGGGGTGCCATCGCCTTCTCCGAGTGAAAAGCTGGTTGCTGGTAATTTGTCACAGCAGTCTTAGGAAACTAATCCACTGCTGTTCTATGAAAATCACACAGAACCATGAGTGACAATTATCTGGGCTTTTGGAAAGTTCCAGGCCAGCTGGGGTGAAAAATCAAAATGGGCCCTGTCATTTGGACAACCGAGATGAGGTGGCCCAGGCCTGTGCCCCTTGATGGCCCCATGGAGTCTCCCCTATACTGGAGGGGTTGGACTGGGAGTACAGGCCATCCAGTTACACTTGACCCTGGCCAGCACTGACCCCAGCTACGTCTCCTCCAGACCTTCGTGAAAAGGGCATGGCTGAGTCAGGAAATTTACCTTGGCAGCTTTCAGGCTGTAAATATCACTTCCTTCCCCCGAACAGCAACACCGAGGCCAACCTCCCAGAATTATTTATTGCCAATTGCCTCCTCCTGAGGCCGTTCTCTGTATCAGCACTGTACCTAGTCACCTTGCCTCTGGCTGGAGTGGTAGGCTCAGTGATTCCTTTGGCAACAGATGTGCAAAGTGAGGCTGGGAGTGGCTCCAGTTAGCTAGGACATGGCACAGCCAGATACAGACCCCAGCTTGTTGGACTCCATCGCCCGTGGCTCTAACCCAGAAGATAAAGAAGGCAGTAACACATGGAGAGGCTGTGGCATACAGCAGGAGCTCCCTAAATACTGACCCTTGTTCTGGAACCTTCAGTTTGGCGATGGCACTGTTTCTCAGCACCTCTCCTGAGATAAGTGAGAGAAGGTAGAGAACCCCAAACCAGTCTTTTACAATTAAAAGGAAAGAAAACCAGTAGACAGTATCTGTGCTAAACAGATTAGACTGTGGCATCTTTGAAAAACCATTGGACAAAATAAAGGAGTTATATCTTTAATGCCAGGTGCCTTGTCCCCCCGGGAATTTTCATGAGCTTTGAGTGGTGGTGGGAGTTTGGGGGTTTTGCTGGGCACTGTAACATGCTGGCTCAAGGAGCTTTCCATTTGACCCTCACTGGAGCCAAGAGGTGGGGAACGTGGAAATCATCCCAAGTTACAGAGGAGACCGTGAGAGGTAAAGGGGCCTCCCCAACGTGGCCCACCTGAGAAATCAGAAATCTAGCTCACTCAAGATGCTCCCTCACTGGGAGCAAGTTCTGTCCCTTCCACACCAGACATTCACCAATGTCCTAAATTCAGCTACTTCTACCCAAGTCCACCCCCACAACTCTGCTCTAGTCCCCCACGATTGCTCACCAAGATGCCAGAGTAGCCTCCACTTGGGGCTCGCCTCTGCCCTGCTCTGCTCCACACACCACCCAGAACTACCTTTCTCAAATGTAAGTCTATCCGCACCACTTCTCTGCTCAAAACCCTCCACGGCTCCCCATCACCCTCAAAATGAAGTCCAATTCCTCACTCACTTACGAATCTCCCTGGGATCCCTTTAGCCTCAGTTCAGTCGCTCAGTCATGTCCAATTCTTTGCGACCCCATGGACCACAGCACACTAGGCCTCCCTGTCCATCACCAACTCCCGGAGTTTACCCAAACTCATGTCTGTTGAGTTGGTGACGGACAGCCATCTCATCCTCTGTCGTCCCCTTCTCCTCCTGCCCTCAATCTTTCCGAGCATCCTCTTTTCAAATGAGTCAGTTCTTCACATCAGGTGGCTAAAGTATTGGAGTTTCAGCTTCAACATCAGTCCTCCCAATGAACTCTCAGAACTGATCTCCTTTAGGATGGACTGGCTGGATCTCCTCTAGCCTACTCTGTCTTAATAGAAAAAGAGATGGAGGGCCAGAGTGACTGGGTTCTGCTTGTTTAATGTTCAAGAATTACCATCCTGGTTACTTTCCCAAATGCACCTGCTCTAACCTCTGAGCCTCTACACCCACTGTTCCCTCTCCCTGGAATGTCCCTCTGTCCTCTGCCTCCCACTCACCCAGCAAAGCCTAGTCATCTTTCAGCTCTCAGTTAGGTGCTGTCTGTGGCAGAAAGCCTCTCAGCCCCTCTGGATGTCCTCTATTACAGCACACACCATCCTGCTCAGGAAACCAAGAGCTAAGCAGAACTTGAGCGCAGGAGATCACATGCCCCAAGAAGCCATGTCAGGGCATATAACTCGGAAGGGGCTTTGCTCCTTTCAACATACTCTGCTCGGAGCTCTGAATATCAGGGCAGTTAGGTGAGAGTTTCCAATCAGACCTCAGATGCTGCCAGCGATTTTTGTTTCCTGCCAAGTGTTATCAGTTTTCTTATTTAGTCCTCATTATCCCCATTTCTTGGATGAGCAAAGTGAGGCTTGGAAAAGAGAAATCACTCGCCCCAGGCCACAGTCTGGAGATTTGTAGGGCAAGGACTCCATCTCAGAGCCACGCACCTCACTGCAGAACCTGTGCCACATCGCCCTGAAAACAGCAGCTGGGCAAGACAAGTCAAAGGAACTATAATCACCACCATAGGATGCTAGAGGTGGGAAGGACCACACTTCCACCTGGAACAACCTCAGTTCCTTTTCCATCCTGTGCCTCAGTCTCCCCACCTGTAAAATGGGTATAATGAAACCAATACTTCAACATCCTCGCATAAGCCAAAGGAGTGGGGAGGGGAGGGGGTCATGACTTCTGAGGTCAGCAGGTCACTTAGGAGCAGCCAGATGGGAAGCCTAGNCACTGGGAGCAAGTTCTGTCCCTTCCACACCAGACATTCACCAATGTCCTAAATTCAGCCACTTCTACCCAAGTCCACCCCCACAACTCTGCTCTAGTCCCCCACGATTGCTCACCAAGATGCCAGAGTAGCCTCCACTTGGGGCTCGCCTCTGCCCTGCTCTGCTCCACACACCACCCAGAACTACCTTTCTCAAATGTAAGTCTATCCGCACCACTTCTCTGCTCAAAACCCTCCACGGCTCCCCATCACCCTCAAAATGAAGTCCAATTCCTCACTCACTTACGAATCTCCCTGGGATCCCTTTAGCCTCAGTTCAGTCGCTCAGTCATGTCCAATTCTTTGCGATCCCATGGACCACAGCACACTAGGCCTCCCTGTCCATCACCAACTCCCGGAGTTTACCCAAACTCATGTCTGTTGAGTTGGTGACGGACAGCCATCTCATCCTCTGTCGTCCCCTTCTCCTCCTGCCCTCAATCTTTCCGAGCATCCTCTTTTCAAATGAGTCAGTTCTTCACATCAGGTGGCTAAAGTATTGGAGTTTCAGCTTCAACATCAGTCCTCCCAATGAACTCTCAGAACTGATCTCCTTTAGGATGGACTGGCTGGATCTCCTCTAGCCTACTCTGTCTTAATAGAAAAAGAGATGGAGGGCCAGAGTGACTGGGTTCTGCTTGTTTAATGTTCAAGAATTACCATCCTGGTTACTTTCCCAAATGCACCTGCTCTAACCTCTGAGCCTCTGCACCCACTGTTCCCTCTCCCTGGAATGTCCCTCTGTCCTCTGCCTCCCACTCACCCAGCAAAGCCTAGTCATCTTTCAGCTCTCAGTTAGGTGCTGTCTGTGGCAGAAAGCCTCTCAGCCCCTCTGGATGTCCTCTATTACAGCACACACCATCCTGCTCAGGAAACCAAGAGCTAAGCAGAACTTGAGCGCAGGAGATCACATGCCCCAAGAAGCCATGTCAGGGCATATAACTCGGAAGGGGCTTTGCTCCTTTCAACATACTCTGCTCGGAGCTCTGAATATCAGGGCAGTTAGGTGAGAGTTTCCAATCAGACCTCAGATGCTGCCAGCGATTTTTGTTTCCTGCCAAGTGTTATCAGTTTTCTTATTTAGTCCTCATTATCCCCATTTCTCAGATGAGCAAAGTGAGGCTTGGAAAAGAGAAATCACTCGCCCCAGGCCACAGTCTGGAGATTTGTAGGGCAAGGACTCCATCTCAGAGCCACGCACCTCACTGCAGAACCTGTGCCACATCGCCCTGAAAACAGCAGCTGGGCAAGACAAGTCAAAGGAACTATAATCACCACCATAGGATGCTAGAGGTGGGAAGGACCACACTTCCACCTGGAACAACCTCAGTTCCTTTTCCATCCTGTGCCTCAGTCTCCCCACCTGTAAAATGGGTATAATGAAACCAATACTTCAACGTCCTCGCATAAGCCAAAGGAGTGGGGAGGGGAGGGGGTCATGACTTCTGAGGTCAGCAGGTCACTTAGGAGCAGCCAGATGGGAAGCCTAGGCTTACTCTCAGCCACCTCTTCCCTACCGAGTTGTCAGTCACTTTAGCAGTCACCTGCAGTGCCCACCTAAGGGGTCAGGCGTCAGGTGACTGCGAAGGAAGCGAGCTTCCTTGCTCTGCCAGCATCCAAAGAGCAGACTCAGGGATGCATGTCTAGAGGAAAAAACTCAGGGTTGGGTCTGGGGCTAGACACTCCCAGGTTTTGTGTCTCACCTCCACCACCTGCCAGCTGTGAGTCTTCAGACAAGTCCCCTAACCTCTCTGAGCTTGTTTCCTCCCCATAAAATGGTGACGTCACATCCATCTCCTTCATGAAGCTGCTGTGTAAACCTGAGTTAATGTATCACAGAATAAGGGTTCAGCCCATTGTATCCCTCATGATTAATGAAGGGCTTTCAGTCCCTCATTTTTTAACACTGAATTTCTTATTGTGAGATAATTGTAGATTAATGCAGCTCTAACAAAGGATGCAGAGAGATCTCCCATACCTTTCATCCACTTTTCCCCTTGGTAATAACTCACAGAGCAACAATACAAAATCACAGCTAAGACACTGACAGTGATACAGTCAACATACACAACATTTCTATCACCATAAGGGGCCCTCACACTGCCCTTTTATAATCGCACCTACTTCCCTCCCTGTTCCCATCCCTAGTCTGTTATCCATTTCTGTCTTCTCAAGAATGCTATATAAATGGAATCATCTAGTATGTCATCTTTTTTGAGACGGGCTTTTTTTACTCAGCATAATTCCTTCAAGATTTATTCAAGTTGTTAGTGTACCGTGTCTGGTGTATTTTATTGCTGAGTAGTGTTCCATGGTATGGATCCACCAGGGTTTGTTCAACCACTGACCAGCTGAACAACATCTGGGTTACTTTCACTTTGGGGCTATTATGAATACTGCTGCTGTGAACATTTATGTACAAGTTTTTGTGTGAACTTAAGTTTCCACTTCTCTGGGATATGGCCTTTCCCAGAGGAAATATTAAACCCCCTACAGACTATATTATTTCATTGATTCAACCAATATTTATTGAGCACCTACTATGCGCAGGAGCTGTTCTAGGTGCTGAGGACAGAGCAGCAAAAGAGGCTGACAAAGGCCCCTACCCTCTCAGGTAACACAGAACTGAATAATTGTGCAGACAACTTGAAGTCCACTCTACAGCAATACATACAGAAATGGATAGAATTCTCTGATTAATGATAAAATTAGCACGTGCTCCCATGAGTTAGGTCAAGTGTCAAACACTTCAGTGCATTTTCTCAAGGAAAATGCATTATCTTTTGGTTAAACCTGCACTGCCTGAAGATGAAGTGACAAGTCAAGGAGCCAGAACACCCTGTGGCAACTCTTCACTCAGGGCATTTTCTTCAGAAAGCTCCCTGTCATCCTGAAATGAGCCTACGATGTTCCCATTTCAAATGGCCTTCGGAAGCACTGACACCATTATCTGACAGCTTGAATTAACAGTGAGCAACGTTTCCTGAGAATATTTACTGCACACACATGATCACTTTTAATCCTCACAAACCATAAACTACTCCTGGAGATAATGGCACTACTAGCCCATTTTACAGAAGAAGAAACTGAGGTTACAAGAGGCTAAGGAACTTGCCAAAGGGCCTACAAATCGCTGAGCAGGGCAGAGGAAAGTGATCTGATGGCCTAAAAAAGGAGCATTCTTCCTCTCTTGGTCCTGCACCCACTTCTGTGATGTTAACTGTCCTCCTCTCTCAGGCACCACATACCTCATTAAAGGCCCTGGGCAGTGATGGTTTCCAATATAAATTGAACAGTTCCTTACTAACTATGAAAGACCTAAATGCTGATCACCTCAATCGATACGTTCTAAGCTGTCATCGTTATAAAAAGAAATAATCAGGTCAGCTGAACTCATTCCCTCTGATCACAGCGTTTCCGTCCTCAATGCACCTTTGGCCACCCGATTCCAGACGCCAGTGGACTCAGCATTTCCTCTGTCATGAGATAAACTCCATCTTAAGTCCTGAAATCCTGACATCCATTGCTCTTGTGACAATAAAAATGCCAGCCATGATATAGTAGGAATATTTAACCTCCAATGTCACCAATATCTTCAGCAGTTGCAGAGAGGTTGTTTTTGCTCACTGACAAGGGGATTGGAAGCTAGCGGACGATTGCTGTGCCTACTGTCAGAGAGGCCCCAACATGCTGCTATGTTGCTTCCAGGTTAAGGAGAAGGAATCCAGGAATTATGCTGCTGGAACAAGGCTGGGCACAAGCTAGGAACCTCTGGCTTCCCTATCTGTGCTTCTGNAGAAAAAGTGGAAGAAGGCAGGATTGCAGCTCTTAGACTAATGTTGAGCTGGAACGTAGATCCTCAGTCCACATTGCTCTGGTTTTCTTCACACTCAGACTGGATTCTATACCATTAGCTCTCCAGCTGTCATGCCTTCAAACTACATCAGCAGCCTTACTGGGTCTCTGGCTTGCAGATCAGGAACTTCTTAACCTCCACAATTGCATGAATTAATATCTGTCTAACAATCAACCAGTCCTATTGGTTCTATTTCTCTGGAAAAGCCTAACACAATGACAGAACTTGTTCCAGCAAGGGTAGCTGCTGGGGCAGGGTGTTTGGAATGGGCAACATCTGTTTGGTGCAATCCGAGAAGAATCCAGATGCCCTCCTCCCTGCCAGCCTGCCAGGCTTCTCTTGTCTTCCAGTCATCTCTCTTTGGGGCTAGAGCTCTGAGCACACCATTGAAACACAAACATAACTCAATATCTAGGGCCTTGCTGCACTCAGTGTGACCCTGTCAAACTCGTTCTCTATGTTCTACTTTTGTCATCTCTACAAAAAGAGATGTGTGCTAGATCAAAACTATGACCCTTATAATTGTAATCTTTTATGATTGCATTTTTTTACTATCTTTCATGTATTAATCTAATGACTAATCTAGCAAGTATCCAGGTAGATTTCTGAGATCAAGCCCTGTGCATGGGGTATTGTAGAAACCATGGCCACCCTACTTCCAGCCCACTGTCCACAGTGGCCCAGCCCGACGACCTCTCAGGGTACCAACTTCTGCTTTGCCTGCTGACTTACATGGTTCTCAGCATCAGTAAAGCTTTTAGTCATAAATACAGGGATATTCAGATCTAATAAGGCCTCAGAAAAAGGACAAAGATTCCTAAATGTACGCCTACACTGGCAAAAGGTTGGGAAAGTTTTTCTTCTAAGGCTGCAAACTGAAATAAATAAACAAATGTAAAATCCAGAATGACCAACTCTGTTCTAGGAACCACAGATCCAACTCTGGGTGGGCATAGACTTTCTCATTNGACAGAACTTGTTCCAGCAAGGGTAGCTGCTGGGGCAGGGTGTTTGGAATGGGCAACATCTGTTTGGTGCAGTCCGAGAAGAATCCAGATGCCCTCCTCCCTGCCAGCCTGCCAGGCTTCTCTTCTCTTCCAGTCATCTCTCTTTGGGGCTAGAGCTCTGAGCACACCATTGAAACACAAACATAACTCAATATCTAGGGCCTTGCTGCAGTCAGTGTGACCCTGTCAAACTCGTTCTCTATGTTCTACTTTTGTCATCTCTACAAAAAGAGATGTGTGCTAGATCAAAACTATGACCCTTATAATTGTAATCTTTTATGATTGCATTTTTTTACTATCTTTCATGTATTAATCTAATGACTAATCTAGCAAGTATCCAGGTAGATTTCTGAGACCAAGCCCTGTGCATGGGGTATTGTAGAAACCATGGCCACCCTACTTCCAGCCCACTGTCCACAGTGGCCCAGCCCGACGACCTCTCAGGGTACCAACTTCTGCTTTGCCTGCTGACTTACATGGTTCTCAGCATCAGTAAAGCTTTTAGTCATAAATACAGGGATATTCAGATCTAATAAGGCCTCAGAAAAAGGACAAAGATTCCTAAATGTACGCCTACACTGGCAAAAGGTTGGGAAAGTTTTTCTTCTAAGGCTGCAAACTGAAATAAATAAACAAATGTAAAATCCAGAATGACCAACTCTGTTCTAGGAACCACAGATCCAACTCTGGGTGGGCATAGACTTTCTCATTCTTGTCTAAGATCCCTGGCATCTAGCACAGCCTGGCATTTCATAAGCATACTATAAATATCTATGAAATGAATGAAAGGTGCCTTCTAGTGACAGGAAGGTAGGGGTTCCTTACCGTGCACACACTGCCTGGTGTGGCTACAGAATAGTTCCAGCTAGCCTTTAAATGTAACACCTTCTTAAGGTGGCTTGGCAAGAGGTGGCAAGGTACAGGGGATGGATGTCACCCTCAATTTTCCAAAGATTCTTCCAGGCCTTTATCTGACCCCAAGAACCCTTCTCACAAAGGGTGGCAGGCTGACTTCAGCTTGATGGGCATGTACCCTTTTCAGTGGGTTTTGTCAAGAACAAAACTCCAAAACAGATGCTAATGGCCTCTGCTCTTTTTCTTCTTGTGAGTGTCTAGCCATTTAGAAAATCCCAAAGCTTGTACTTTGAGCATGAGCTGTGCCCAGGTACAGCCTTGTCTTTCATCCCCATTAAAACCCACAGAGGAGACTCATAATGTGCCGCAGAAAGACTGTAGATGCAAGGTGGAATTTATACATCTGGATGGCTTTTAATGAATAGGGAGTGAAGGGGTGGTTACCTGGCAACCCTGGGGAAGTGCAAATTAATCCTTTATTTGATGTCAGCAGGGTGGCCCAAGTCTTCCACTGGGCTGGGACAGAAGTAAAGCTGCTGATGCTCTAGTGGAGTTGGGAGAGTCTATTTTTTATTTTGCCCTAATCTCTATACTTGGCCATCATGCTCCCAGCACAAAATTGCACTGGTGGTTCCACGGTGGGCCTTTATGCGGAACAGTCATTCTAATACACGAACCCTTACAGAATGGTCATCAGGTTGGAGAGCCGAGCTGGTTCCCAGTTTGAAGCTTGTGAAGGTTAAGGAGTTCAGGATCAGGTTACCCTTCTGGTGTTGGTCTGGAGGAAGGCAGAATTATCTGGCTGGTAACTTACTTTTTGGCTTCCTTTAATTGTGCCCTGTCCTCCCAGGCTGTAGCCAGTCTCATGGTGTCCTGGCTTTGATCTGGAGATAGTTTATGCCAATGTGTTCCCCATACAATGATATTTGTTTGAATTCAATGAAAAGGTTGGTTTTTTTTTTTTTTTTTGGTTTGTTTGTTTGTTTTTGGTTAAATATCATTGTTACAATGAGTTTTTGTTACAAAGGAGAAAAATGATAGCTCCACTTGATCTGCAAGGAAGACATGATAGTTACAGATAGAGGTAACATTTCTGCTGAATTAATTTGTATTGAGAAAGGATATTGTTAACACAGTTTTGTTAAAATTTTTTCAGTTTACTTTTTAATTGGAATTCAGTTTATTTTTTTCAGTTTATTTTGTAATNCATACTGGAGTGAGTTGCCATTTCCTTCTCCAGAAGTCAGAAAGACAAAAACAAATATCCTAATTTAACACATATATATGGAATCTAAAGTTTTAAGATGTAACGCTGGTGGATTTGTCCTGTTCTTTTGGGCTGTCTCTTATACACATCTAGATGTGTATAAGAGACAGGCAAGGAAGACATGATAGTTACAGATAGAGGTAACATTTCTGCTGAATTAATTTGTATTGAGAAAGGATATTGTTAACACAGTTTTGTTAAAATTTTTTCAGTTTACTTTTTAATTGGAATTCAGTTTATTTTTTTCAGTTTATTTTGTAATTGCTTTACAATGTTGTGTTATAACAGTTTCTGCTGTACAACAACCTGAGTCAGCCGTATGTATACACAAATACCTCCCTTTTCAGCCTCTTTCCTACCTCATCCCCAACCCGCCCCTCTAGGTCATCGCAGAGCAGGAAGCTGAGCTTCCTCTTCTATCCTATAGCTTCCTGCCAGCTAACTCTTTTACACATGATACTCTCTCAATTTGCCTCACCCTCTCCTTCCCCACTCTGTGTTCACAAGTCTACTCTCTATGTCTGTGTCTCTATTTGCTGTCGTTGTTCAGTCTCTCCATTGTGTCCAACTCTTTGAGACCCCATGGACTGTAGCATGCCAGGCTTCTGAGAGGGTAACAGGCAGGAAGGCCAGGGGTCTCCAAATGGAGGAAATAGACTGCAAGTGTCAGACATTTTATCTCTCTTAAGTGGCAGGAGGAAACAAACTAGCAATATTTTTTTCCTTCTCTATACAAATTTAAAAGGAGGTTTCTCTTAAAATTCTGTGTTGCCATAATGACACCTGGTTTCACTTGAAGTTAACCATTGCCTTTTTCTTATGGAAATGTTTATCTTAAGCTATGCTAATGTACTATGCATTTACCCCAAACTCTGTCTTCAAGTCGGTTCAGGCTTTTGGGCTCAGAACCTACTTGATAAACCAGTATGTTATACTCCGATATTGTTTCTCTAATCTATGTAAATGAAACTATTTGTATGGTGCTCTGCCCTTCTTCAAGATTCAAGTTAATCCTTTTATGGCCCAAGATGAACCATTTGGAGCCAAGATTATCCCAAAATACATCCTATGGGTGAGGGGCCTGGTGCCATTCTAAGTTTTGAGACATTCCTTTCTTTCATTAACAGACTGCTGATGACTATATAACATCCAGCTAAAAACTAGTTGGGGGGGGGGCGTTACTCTTTCTGCCCCCTTCTGATGCCTATGTCAGAAGCTTTCTCTATCTCATTTATACTTTAATAAAACTTTGTTACACAAAAGCTCTGAGCAATCAAGCCTCGTCTCTGGCCCCGGATGGAATTCTTCCCCTCCGGGGGCCAAGAATCCAGGGGTCGTAATTCAACAACAATGTTTCACTTCCCTGTCCTCCACTATCTCCAAGAATTTGCCCAAGTTCATGTCCATTGAGTTGGTGATGCCATCTGACCATCTCATCCTCTGCCACCCTCTTCTCCTGCTCTCAACCTTTCCCAGCATCAGGGTCTTTTCCAATGAGTTGGCTCTTCACATCAGGTGGCCAAAGTATTAGAGCTTCAGCTTCAGCATCAGTTCTTCCAAAGAGCATTCAGGGTTGATTTCCTTTAGGATTGACTGATTTGATCTTGCTGTTCAAGGGACTCTCAAGAGTCTTCTCCAACACCACAGTTCAAAAGCATCAATTCTTTGGCACTCAGCCTTATTTATGGTCCAACACTTACATTCATACATGACTACTAGAAAGACCATAGCTTTAACTAGATGGACTTTTGTCAAGAGAGTGATATCTTTGCTTTTTAATATGCTGTCTAGGTTTGTTATAGGTTTCCTTCCAAGAAACTAGAGTCTTCTAATTGCAAGGCTGCAGTAACCATCTGCAGTGATTTTGGAGAAGAAGAAGAGAAAACCTGTCTCTGCCTTCAGTTTTTCCCCTTCTATTTGTCATGAAGCGATGGGACTGGGTGCCATGATCTTAGTTTTTTGAAAGTTGTGTTTTAAGTCAGTTTTTTCACTCTCCTCTTTCACCCTCATCAAGAGGCTCTTTAGTTCCTCTTTGGTTTCTGCCATTAGAGTAGTATCTTTTGCATATCTGAGGTTGCTGACATTTCTTCTGGCAATCTTGATTCCAGCTTGTAACTCATCCAGCCTGGAATTTCATATGATGTAGTTTGCATATAAGTTAAATAAACAGGGTGACAATATACAGCCTTGAATATTCCTTTCCCAATTTTGAATCAGTCAGTTGTTCCATATAAGGTTCTAACTATTGTTTCTTGACCTGCCTACAGGTTTCTCAGGAGACAGGTAAGATGGTCTAGTATTCCCATCTTTAAGAATTTTCCATATTTTGTTGTGATCCACACAGTCAAAGGCTTTCACACACTCAATGAAACAGAAGATGTTTTTCTGGAATTCCCTTTCTTTCTCTATGATCCAACAAACGTTGGCAATTTGATTTCCAGATTCTCTGACTTTTCTAAACCCAACTTGTACATCTGAAAGTTCGATTCAAGTACAGCTGAAGTGTAGTTTGAAGGATTTTGAGCATAACCTTACTAGCATAGGAAGTGAGTGCAATTGTCCGGTAGTTTGAACATTTCTTATCATTGTCCTTCTATTCCTGCCCTGTAAATATGTTCATCAGTACTATTTATCAAAAGGAAAGAAACTGAGTCATGTGTAGTGATATGGATGAACCTAGAGCCTGTCATACAGAGTGAGGTCAGAATGCATGCACGCATGCTAAGTTGCCTCAGTCATGCCCGGCCCTCTGCGAGCCCATAGAGGGCAGCCCACCAGGCTCCTCTATTCCTGGGGTTCTCCAGGCAAGAATACTGGAGTGGGTTGCCATTTCCTTCTCCAATGCGTGCGTGCATGCTAAGTTGCTTCCGTTGTATCCAACTCTGTGAGACCCTATGGACAGCAGCCCACCAGGCTCCTCCTTCCACAGGATTCTCCAGGCAAGCATACTGGAGTGAGTTGCCATTTCCTTCTCCAGAAGTCAGAAAGACAAAAACAAATATCCTAATTTAACACATATATATGGAATCTAAAGTTTTAAGATGTAACGCTGGTGGATTTGTCCTGTTCTTTTGGGAGCTGTCATATTCCACAGCCTAGGGCAGTGTACTGACTTGGATGGCGGAGCTCTGGGTTCTCATATCAGCTGCCACTACTTCGCCATTCTGGGTATCAATGCAAAATGAGAGAGTCATCCTCAGTAAACACAAAAGTCCTTCCCAGGTTAAGATTCTATGGTTACGTTTAAACTGAGATTAGGGGTGATTCTCTCTCAACTGAAAGAACCAAGTACAGGCACGTGTGCTCTAACAGAGTGTTTTTATTTGTTTAATTACTCTCTTTTTGATATTTTTTAATTCCTTTGGTGTTTGCTATTTATTGGAGACAGCCTGGAGGTCCTTAACCCTTGACTTGATTCTTTTTTCCTAACTCAGAGTGTTGCTTGGCTGTTTTGATTCTAACAGCCACCTGACCTGACTGGTCTGCCTTTTTTCTTTTCTTTCTTTCTTTCTTTCTTTTTTTTAACCTTGCCTCCCACCTCCTCCATAAGTTTGCCCATCAGACCTGTGAATTAGGATAAGATATGGAGGAGAACAACACTTTCCAATCTGGACATGAACGTAGTTTCCCTGGTTAGAGATTTTCCCCATCCAAATAATAAAGCATTTAACATAGTTTTTCTAATTACTCTATTGTTATCATGGTTTAGAAACAAGGAGGCTTGTTTCCAGATGTCTTGTTCAACAGTACCCTGAAACACATGGGAATATTTTGTAGTGGCTGACAGAATGGGTTGGAGAAAAATAAAAACAGATGGACACAGATTAACTCTATCCGTTCCTAATCTAGATGCTTCTCTGTAGATTCTAGTCATGAGATGTTTTTCTCCTAATTGCTAGACCAATTTTAGGTTTGAAATAGAACAAACCATTCTGAGTTGGTCCATGAATCCTGTGCCTTAAAGTCACATTACACCAAATGCAGCCTGGTGTTGGAGCAGTATTGATATTAGTTTATCTCTGAATAACAAACTCTTTGACCAGCCCCTTCTTCTGTTCAGTCATTACAAGGAGAGTTGATGCTCAAAGATCCTCTGGATAAATTCATATTACTTCCTATTGGCCAGAATTTGAGCTCCAAATCTCTATGTGGTCTCTCTGTCTTATATTGAACTAAGGTGGACGACATAAAAGCCCTGCCCCTCCCCATAAAATCAAGTGGCTTTCTTGACTTCATTTCTTTGAGTTTATATTCTTATCTTAGCCTTCTTCATCTTTTTATTCTGATTATGAGAAGTGAACAGAAACAGATCCTCCCCACAGAGGTGAAGAACCACAGGCATCCTATCCTTGGAAATCTCTGTTCCAGTGATATTTCTGAAGCAAGGAAGCCTCCACTCCCATCTTAGAGATTGTTCCAAGCCTGTCTTATGCTATAGCCTCATAGGCATGTCTTAGATTGGGTTCTCTGCACACAGAGCCTGAGATGAGGATTCTTTTCAAGTGATTTATTGATAGGGTACTCTCAGAAGAGGGGTTTCCCTGTGGCTCAGCATTAAAGAATCTTCCTGCCAATGCAGGAGATGTAGGTTCAATCCCTGGGTTGGGAAGATCCTCTAGATAAGGGAATGGCAACCCACTCCAGTATTCTTGCTTGGAAAAGCCCATGGACAGAGGAGCCTGGCAGGTTTATAATCCATGGGGTTGCAAAGAGTCAGATATGATTTAGCAACTAAACAACAACTCTCAGAACAAGAAGCCTCAAGGAAGCAGGGTAGGTTGGGAAAGAAAGCTACTCAAAGAAGTTGCTTAGCCTGGAAACTAGTTCCCACCTGATTGTGTGGGAATACCCTGAGACAGAAGTGCACTGCAGAGTTGTTCCAACATAAGGGAAGAGGTGGGTCTGGTCTTTTGGACCCTCAAGTTAGTAAGTCATTGGCTCCTGGCTGTCCCTAAGGAGACAAACAAACTCACTTCTGTTTGACCAAGGGCAGTTTTCTGGAGCAGAGGGCAGCTATAATCTCTTTGCAGTCAATACTCATAGCCACTAGGGCCTGGGGGTACCAACATCATGGGGATATTGGCAGGGTCCAACAGCACCCACGATAGATGGGAAAGAAAGAGGGAAGCAAGAAATCACAAAATTACTCTGATACCCCAAACTCCACTTTCTGTAATGGAATGTGCTTGCCTCATCTTAGTGTTTTTCTTTCTTGGGAGTAGGGCTAGTGGGAAGGGAAATGCTGAACTATCCCCTGGGATTAGAGAGTGTATTCAGCATTTAAATCCAAAGGCTTCTGCATAGGATCTTTCTGGCAATATAGAATAACAATATGTTTTGCCAGTTGTCAAGTTAGTTTTTTAACAGGAAGAATGGTGATGTCTCTGAGACTTTGTCTATATACATTTAGTTACATTACTTTTGTCTGTTTGTAAATCTTGGAGGATTGTTTCCATTTTTCTTAACTTGGATCCAATAACAACTTCCTATAAAGAGGCATTAGATTCCTGCTTATTGTGTAACATCAGGGTCTCTACAGCTCATAGACTGTCAAAGTATTATCTCATTTACAGTTGGGAAATCATATGCTCTCTAGAGTTTCATTATTAGTTTATAAACTTCCTTAACTTAAAAATTGAGATTCTTAAGCCCCCAGATTATTTAACTTGCTCAAGGCCTAGAACTGATTTTGGTACCAAACAGGATCCTGTGGGGCTCCTCAGCACAAAAGCCTTTCTGTGTTCCCCATTTCTTGATTACAGAATAGGCTTCATTCCGCCTCCATGACTGTCCATGAATTCCAAGGAATAGATTCAAACAGATGGTTAAGAAGGGGAGGGAAGGAATGTGGAGACAAGGGGAAAGCATTCAAGAACAGTAGTGAAGCCCTGGGGGCAAGGACCTGGTTCCTCCTCAAGGGATACACAAACAATACCTTTGAGCTGTCTTGCAGATACTGAGACCTCCACAAAATGGGGAAACTTAATGGTATGCTGCCCACAAGCTGGTAGACCCCAGACTCATTGGAACCAGAAGGCTGATGATGCTGACTCCCACTTACCTCACCACCAACCAATCCAAAAAATGTCCACAAACTGATCACACCCTCTCTGAACCATTCTCACTACCCCCTGCAGGTTGGGGACATAGTTTCAAGGGTTTTAGCCCTCTGTGACCCCCTTTACCTGGCAAAGCAAGAAAGACTTCTTCTACTTCACCCCAAACTGTCTCTGAGAATTAATTCATGTTGGAGTAAAGAGGTCATGTTCAGCTTCAATTTGCTCCAGAGCGATAGGAAACTGTGCAGAAAACTGGATTCTGTGCTATTGATTTTAAACTGCCAACTGCTACTCACATATTATTGTTACCCTAGTGTTCATTTCTTATCAGTGATGACTGTAAGGGCACCCCCTCCCCCTTCACAGTCTTCTTAGAAGAGTGTTTACTTCCCTGGTGGCTTAGATGGTAAAGCGTCTGTCTACAATGTGGGAGACCTGGGTTCCATCCCTGGGTCGGGAAGATCTGCTGGAGAAGGAAAATCCATTCCAGTACTTTGCCTGGAAAACCCCATGGACAGAGGAGTCTGGTAGGCTACAGTCCATGGAGTCTCAAAGAGTCAGACACGGCTGAGCGAATTCACTCACTTTAGCAAGGGAATGTCTCTGCTCCTTCTTCCTTCTACCCATGGAGAAAGGATTATAATCAATTGTTCAGATCATGAAGAACTTCTTAGACCTTGTTTGTGATGCGTGGGAGCCACTGTGGGTTGAATGGTCATGTGCTACCATGTCTGAATATCTTTGACTCCTTTTCTCTTCAAGAGTGGTCATTAGCTAGATCTCGGCTTGCAGCAGGCCATGCATCTTTCTCCCTGCTCATGCATTCTAGCTCCTTGCTTTGGATTTTGTACCATGTGGCTGGTCAGAGACTCTGAGAACCCAAGGTTGAGATTCTGATTTAAAGGAGACAGAAGATGTCTTTAGAATTAAAGTTTAAGCTGCATGTCCCAACCCAACTTTATCAGAATTCAATACTGTAGTTTTGGGGGCATGGGCATACTAAACAAAAAAAGTGATATTTTGATTCTTTTTTTCATTGTGTATATAATCCCCTTGGGAACCTTGTGGAAGGAAGGGATTTTCTAGGAAAGGTTCAGAAACCCTTGTGTCTTCTGGTCAAATATTATCAAATAGTATCAAAATCATTCTCAGTATTATTATAATAGTTATCTAAATGATGCATATTATGTGCTGAAACTTAGAGTTTAGTGATAGATCACCTGCAAATAGATGGGGAAACAGTGGAAACAGTGGCTGACTTTATCTTTCTGGGCTCCAAAATTACTGCAGATGGTGATTGCAGCCATGAAATTAAAAGACACTTACTCCTTGGAAGGAAAGTTATGACCAACCTAGACAGCATATTAAAAAGCAGATACATTATTTTATCAACAAAAGTCTGTCTAGTCAAGGCTATGGCTTTTCTACAACCAGTCCATCCTAAAGGAGATCAGTCCTGGGTGTTCACTGGAGGGGCTGATGTTGAAGCTGAAACTCCAGTCCTTTGGCCACCTGATGTGAAGAGCTGACTCATTTGAAAAGACCCTGGGAAAGACTGAGGGCAGGAGGAGAAGGGGACAACAGAGGATGAGATGGTTGGATGGCATCACCGACTTAATAGACATGAGTTTGGGTAGGCTCTGGGAGCTGTTGATGGACAGGGAAGCCTGGCATGCTGCAGTTCATGGGGTTACAAAGAGTCAGACATGACTGAGTGACTGAACTGAACCTGTATCTCAGGGCTTCCCTGGTGGCTCAGCGCTAAAGAATCTGCCTGCATTGCAGGAGCTACAGAAGACACAGGTTCGATCCCTGGGTCAGGAAGATCCCTTGCAAAAGGGCATGGCAACCCACTCCAGTATTCTTGACTGGAGAATCCCATGGACAGAGGAGCCTGGTGGGATACAGTCCATGGGGTCGCAAAGAGTCAGACATGACTGAAGCAACTTAGCATGCATGCACGCACAACCTGTATCTCTTTGACACAGCCTATATTACAATGACTAATATAACAAATATTTCAGTACTCGGAATGACGAAGTATATAAAAGGCGCTACTAACATGTAGTTAGTGATTGGGTAGGGAAGATCCCCCGGAGAAGAAAATGACAACCTGCTCCAATATTCTTGCCTGGAAAATTCCATTGACAGAGGAGCCAGGTGGGCTATTGTCCATGGCATCACAAAGAAGACACACACACACACACACACACACACACAAAACACAGCATGTAGTAAAGTTAGTTTCAGGCTATTCAGTTAGAAAGTGGATTCAAATCTGCTTAGTGTATCTTACTGGTTCTAATACTTTGGGCAAGTAATCTACATCTTTTTTTTTTTTTTAGTGTAGAAAATTGCAGCACATTTTATTATTTATAATTTTTTATTTATTCATTTTTGGCTGCACTAAGTCTACATTGCTGCATGTGGGCTTTCTCTAGTTGCAACGAGTCAGGGCTACTCTCTAATTGCAGTGTGCAGGCTTCTCTTTGCAGTGGCTTCCCTTCTTGCAGAGCACGGGCTCTTGGTTCATGGGCTTCAGTCGTTGCTGCTTGTGGGCTCTAGAGTGCAGGTTCAGTAGTTGTGGAACACAGACTTAGTCGCTCTGTGGCATGTGGGATCCTCACTGACCAGAGACTGAACCTGTGTCCCCTGCATTGGCAGGTGGATTCTTAACCACTAGACCACCAGGGAAGAACACTATTTACTTTAGAAGACTATTGTGAAAATTAAATGATATCATGCACACGTGTAAGTACTTAGCATAAATGTTATCTATCATTATTATGATTCTAAGGGTTGTACCCTTCTTCCAGGCTGTCTTCTCTGGGCTCTATATCATGATTTCAGCATATCTGTACACACCTTGGGGGAAATTATGAATTAAAGTATAAACATGGTACTACTGGGAATCCTCTGGAGTACCAGTGGTTAGGACTTCATGCTTCAACAGCTGAGGGCACAGGTTCAATTCTGGTGGGGTGAATAAGATACCATAGCTACATGGCACGACTTAAAAAAAATCAATCTGCTTGGTTTTGCTGACTTCACAGAAAAGCAAATGCTCTTATTTTTCTAGATCTCTCACTAATTGCTGACCTGGGGTTAGGCTACTAGTGAATATGTCTGACCTTGAAAGTCTGTGGATTTCCTCAGCCTTCCCTTATATGGTAATGGATGATCTCTCTTTCCATTATTTATGAAACAAGAATAGTTTGAAGTTGTATAAGTCCATTCAGTCTGTAAGACAATGCCTGGTTTACTACTGATCAACTTGGATGCTAGAAGCAGATTACATTTTAAGGACTCCAAAAGACCATTTTCAGTTTGGGAAAAAGTCATCAGTTTATTTTTTTTTAATTTTAATTTTTCGGCCCCATTGCATGGCATGTAGGATTTTAGTTCCCTGTCTAAGGATTGAACTTATGCTCCCTACAGTGAAAGTGGGAGTATCAATCACTAGACCACGAGGGAAGTCCTAAAAAGTCATCACTTTATTGAAAAATTCAAATAAAAGCTTGAGAGAAAAAGGAACTGATGCTGTGAAAGTGCTGCACTCAATATGCCAGCAAATTTGGAAAACTCAGCAGTGGCCACAGGACTGGAAAAGGNATTCTTTGGCACTCAGCTTTCTTCACAGTCCAACTCTCACATCCATACATGACCACTGGAAAAACCATAGCCTTGACTAGATGGACCTTTGTTGGCAAAGTAATGTCTCTGCTTTTGAATATGCTATCTAGGTTGGTCATAACTTTTCTTCCAAGGGGTAAGCATCTTTTAATTTCATGTCTGCAGTCACCATCTGCGGTGATTTTGGAGCCCCCCAAAATAAACTCTGACACTGTTTCCACTGTTTCCCCATTTATTTTTCATGAAGTGATGGGACCAGATGCCATGATCTTCATTTTCTGAATGTTGAGCTTTAAGCCAATTGTTTCACTCTCCTCTTTTACTTTCATCAAGAGGCTTTTTAGTTAATATGTGTACTTGTGGAAAAAAAGTGGAGAAAATACTGTCTTTTTGAGGATACCACTGAAAAGCTAACGCAGTTAGAGAGAAGTGAACAGAGAACAGACAAAAAACAGAAGCAACCTCTTTCTCTAAGGGAAGAGCATGAACGAAGTGCTGGACCCAGAACTACNTTGAGGATACCACTGAAAAGCTAACGCAGTTAGAGAGAAGTGAACAGAGAACAGACAAAAAACAGAAGCAACCTCTTTCTCTAAGGGAAGAGCATGAACGAAGTGCTGGACCCAGAACTACAGCCAAGAAAGGGATGGGGTGCTGAGAAAGCCACACCCCCAGGATACAGGGACATGGGACCTCACTAAATAAGACTGAGAACGACGCAGATCAGCAGAGAAAGTGCCACGCCTCTAGACTAACAAATATCAACTAAGAAATTCCAACTGAAAAATTAAATGTACAACCTAAATGTTCAGAGTTACATTTTATTCAGAGTAAATTTTTAGGACTTAAGCCTGGGAGGCAACATCTCAAGTAACCCTGAGAGAACTGGAGGTGAGGAGATGAGGAGGGAGCCAGGTTATACGGAAGTTTTGCAGCAGAGGGCAGGTAGTCTGAACATCAAAAGATAACTGTTAATTAAAGAAAACCAGATACCCAAGTTAAGGAATTTAGTGCGTTGCTGTATATGGGAAGATACAAGAGTCTAGGCCAAATGAAACCATTCTTTTGCTGTGCGCCTCCGCTCTCTGGGGCCAGTATTCTGTGTTTTCACTGCCTGAGCTCCTCAGGGCTCCATCAGAGTAGCCGCACTCTGGCGGCTGCGGTATGCTTGTTCTATCGCTTTCCACTCTGTGATCCTGGGGACGGCAGTCCATCGGCTTCTCTGTCCATGGACTTGTCCAGGCAAGAATAATGGAGTGGGTTGCCATTTCCTTCTCCAGAGGATCTTCCTGACCTAGAGACTGAACCCACATCTCCTGACTCTCCTGCATTGCAGGCCGATTCTTTACCACTGAGACCTGAGTTCCCGCAGGGCTCACTAGCGTACCATAGGCAGTGGCTGCAACTGCTGATAACTGTGAACATCTTTTGTTTACTGATACAGCAGGCAGTATTCCATTTCTCAGAATAAATGGTAAGAGTTTCAAAAGCACGCAGACCCTCTCTCTGAAGTACTGTTTGCACGATGACTTAAACCTGAGGGTGGAGAAAAATTGAGAAAAAAAAAATGCTGCTACCAGTAAATCCTAAAGGAAATCAGTCCTGAATATTCATTAGAAGGACTGATGCTGAAGCTGAAACTCCAATACTTTGGCCACCTGATGTGAAGAACTGACTCATTGGAAAAGACTCTGATGCTGGGAAGGATTGAAGGCAGGAGGAGAAGAGAACTACAGAGGATTAGATGGTTGGATGGCATCACCAACTCAATGGACATGAGTTTGAGTAGGCTCCAAGAGTTGGTGATGGACAGGGAAGCCTGGCGTGCTGCAGTCCATGGAGTCACAAAGAGTCGAACATGACTGAGTGACTGGACTGACTGACTGACCCCAGTTCAAATGCTGGGTCTCCACAAGGATTAAGTTTGCAAATCCTAGATGTGGCCTTCAAGATGTAAGTTAATAATATAAAAAATCCAAATCTCACTAAATATATTCACTATTAGCTTACAGCACAGCACACAATCTGTGTATATTTCTAACAGGAGTATCTCTATTGGTGAGGAAAATAGTTCTTTGCAGTGACTCTGGAACCGAATCACCTCAAATTAGAACTCCAGTTCCACCACTTACTGTCTTAGCATCGAGGGTAAACTACCTCACTTCTCTGATCTATATTTCCTGTTTTACAAATGGAGATAAAATTGATCCCTATCACATTATGTTTTGTAAGGACTGCATAAAATGACACATGGGAAAAACTTAGCTCAGTCCCCAGAAGAAGTAAACTTTCAATAGACAAGAGCTATTAAAATGGTCTAGTGAATCCTGAATTATTTTAGAACTTTGATAGAGGCTGTAGTTTTAAGCTTCCTAGAGGATATCACATGTTCAAATGTTGCCTTATAGTTTGATTTATAAATGAGGTAAATTAGGAGCTCTCTTTCACTACATTTGCATGTTAGCACCACTAACTGGTAAAATCTGCTGGCAATGCAGGAGACACGGGAGTCTCAGTTTCAATCCCTGGGTTGGGAAGATACCCTTGAGGAGGAAATGGTAACACACTCCAGTATTCTTGCCTAGAAAATTTCATGGACAGAGGAGCCTGGCAGACTACAGTCCATAGGACTGCAAAGAGTCAGAGCATGACATGCACACACACACATGCACACACACACGCGCACACACACACTATTAACTGAGCCATCATGATGTAATGTTGGCACACCACTTGAGTCTGTCAAAACAAACAATCAAAAGAGCTAGGTCATAAGGTTCTATAGAACTATAAGGTTAGTAGAAAGCTTGTAGAGATCTCCAAGTATTTTTGTGGTGTTTTGTTGTGAAGTTGCTCAGTCGTGTCCAGCTCTTTGCAACCCCATGGACTATAACCTGCCAGGCTCCTCCATCCATGGGATTTTCCAGGCAAGAATACTGGAGTGGGTTGCCATTTCCTTGTCCAGAGGATCTTCCCAACCCAGGGATCGAACGTGGGTCTCCCACTTTGTAAGCAGATGCTTTTACCGTCTGAGCCACCATGTGTCAATTAAATGCCAGCTGTTCTGAGTGGACTGGAGTCACTTCTGTGTAAGACCCCCCTCAGATCTGGGAGGGTGCTCTTCAGCAGTCTCAGCTGGTGAAATGCTTGTATGATGTCCTACCTGGCTTTCACCTTTTCCCCCAGGTGTAGGCTCAAATGGAGGCTGTGCAGGACCCAGGACTCAGTGTGTAGGTCTGGCGCTGCTTCCCCTCACCCCACCCTGTACAGGATCCAGAGAGGCACCCAAATCTGGGGCTGGAATGGGTTTATAAGTGATGGTGATACAGGTGAGGGGAGCTAACAGATTCAGCAGCCTCACTCTCATGTGAAGGTAAGATTTCTACCTTCTATCATACCCATCTCACAGCTCCTTTGATTTTCCTCTTGTTTTACACACACCAATTTGATAAAAAAAAGTTTTTCTTGATTTAGCGTGGGGGTCTGAAGGTAGACAAAATATCTCAAATTTTCAGTCAAATATTAGCAACAGATGGTAGTTAATGTCTTTAAAATTTTCTTAATGATAGCAGCTTATATTTATCATACATTTATTTATTTTTTACTTTATTTTTATATCTTTTGACTGCACCACCTAGCATGTGGGATCTTAGTTCCCTGATCAGGGGTCAAACCTGCACCTCCTGCATTGGTAACATGGAGTTTTAGTGCCTGGATTACCAGGGATATCCCTATAATGAAATTATTTTTAATCAAAATATTTCTGTGAGACCAAAGATAATTTTAACTACTTTTATAGGAGAAGTTAGCCATGGAGAGTTTCATTGACTTATATAGGCCCAGATCCTTCAGCTATAAATTGTAACATTAAATTCAAGAGAATTCAAACATTGTGTAGTATTTGTTTTCCACATCATCTCAAGGTAATTACAAAATCTTCATTATCTGGAAATGAATACTTTCTCCTCTCTTTGTCTTTGTCTCTTTCTTTAACAAAATTCTTTCTAGAATAATCCATATTCAAAACTAGATGGTGATCAGTTTTGACATCTGATTTTCTCTGGAGAGCATTTCATTTCTAATGTACAATGTTTTGAAACGTACTCATTCAATTATTTAAATAACCAATTACAAAATGAAACAGTCAAGTTACTCAACTATGACATAGGAAAATTCAATCAATATAAGCTCTCCTATGTACAAGTGTTAAATGACTATTTTACAACCTTTGTTACAACCACCACCATTCTAGTACCAGCACTTCTTTATAACACCTTAAAAAGCTTGCCTGTTTCCATGAATGGTATTATAAATATATTTCTTTATTCTACCCTCATTATAACAGGGGGAGGTCAATGGTCTAAAGGGTGGTTTCCCATTATGAGAGGATGAAAAGTAAAATCAATAAATCTCCTCCAGATCATAAATGTTGCTATAGTCTGGCAAGGTTGAGAAAATTATGAGCCTCACCTCATGATGTCTGGATATGGTAGCCTGTAAATTTCTACATACATATGTATGTAGTTATGAATATACTTGCTGCTGGGCCTTTCCTACAATTTTCTTAGAAATGTAGTAGATTTTGTTCAGTATTGGTTCTAGGGATATTGAGGAAAATGTTGGTAGAATACATCCCTATACAAAAGAAGATAAGACATTAATTTATTTGGGAAATGTTGCTAAGATTATGAAGTTGTATTTTCCTCCTTTGGCTTCATTACTTTGATCAGGAAATTAAATAGGAAATTGTTTGCTTCTTCCTTTGTTCAATAAATTATGAATATTGATATTAATTAGCAAAGCTTTTGCCTGGTACAAATCTTCTTGTTGGTGATAAATCTAATAGTTCCACCAAAATAAGAGAGATCATCAGAAATAGAATAAATTTGCTCAATAGAAGACACTATATAATAAATTTTTATGCAGTCCAGCATGAAGTTTTAGGCTGTGTTGCTCAGTGATTAAGTGCAAGGACAATAAAAATAGATTGCCCATTCAATTCCTACCTCTGTCATGTAAGAGCAGTGTGACCTTGAGTAAGATACTTAACCTCTCTATGCTTCATTTTCATTTATAAACTGGGGAAAATGAAAACTTCTACTTAGATGTTGTGAGGATTAAATTGGTTAATACCTATAAAGAGCTTATGTATTTAATACTTAATGAACACTATATAGCACTATATATGTGTTGGTTATAGCAACCTTACAAGTAACCCAAATACCAATGAAAGAATGGATTTTAAACACATTCTCTGAATTTATCTAAAGCAGCACATGACAACTTATTTTAAAATTGATTTCAGGAATCTGAGGGGCTCACTGTAAAAAAAAAAGAGTATGCTTGATGTTTTCTGGATGTTGAGCCTATTGCAGTGTGTGTGTGTGTGTGTGTGTGTGTGTGTGTGTGTGTGTGTATGTATATATATATATATATGTATGTATAAGGTAGTAATACATATTTAACATATGAGGTAGTAAGTGCCAAGGAAAAAAATCAAGCAGATTAGAGGACAAAGAGTGATAGGGAGGTATAAATTGGGATCAGGAAAAAACACAGAAGCAGATTCACTACCTAAAAACATACCAATTTCTACTGAACCCCATATTTTTATATCCCCTTAATTAAGCCTCACACATACACATAAATTGGGGATTCACAGAATTTTCAACATGTTCATTATATAGGACTTTTACTGTTGCAGTGTGTTAATACAACAGTTTCTTTCCCCCAGAAATATATTAAGAATATATTAATATATTAAGAACATAACTTGCTGTATCCTCCACCACATATATAACCTTTTTCAAAGGCATGGAGGTAATTTTAGAATTTATTTCTGGTAAGCCTGGGGTGTGCTCAGGCGTTGTGATTTGTTAAAGCGCATTGAGCAGCAGAACCAAGAAAGCCAAGGCAAAGCTGGTGATTGAAATTGGGACATGTCCTGCTGAAACATTCCTGTCCATGTAAGTGCCTGTTAGGAGGAAGTTACCATGAAGTCCAGTATCAGAAGGTAGGCAAATGGGGACTTCCTTGACAGTTCAAATGAGTAAGACCCCACGCTTCCACCGCTAGAGGCGTGGGTTCAATCACTGGTCAGGAAACTAGGATCCTGCATGCAGCCTGGTGTGGCCAAAAAAAAAAAGTAGACAAATGGTCTAGAAATTGAACACAAAGATTTTGGGGTATGGAAACCGATGATAACCTTAATTTGGGAGCAATTCAGGTACTAGCTGGAAAAACCAAGGAGTGAGAAATAGCCAAAGGACAAATAGAAGTGAGAGGTCAAAGCGATAGAGCCAATCTTTCTCTCTCAGCCAGCCAAACACCTCATTTCAGTGGCTGACAGTTAACATTTCTGGGCTTCGATTCTTTTCCCCCAACTTGCTCCCCCTTTTCTTGGCAAGAAAACTAAGTCTTCTCTAGGACGATGTAGTTGGCAGTTGGGAATGGGCAGGCAACGTCTCATGGGGACTTTTCAGAAGATTATCCATTTAAAAAAATTATTCTCAAATTGCTCTATCCATTTCAAGGAGTGAAGAGTCATTTGGGAATGTATTTGATCATCAGGATTTTTTTTCCCCTGGTGCTTTGTGTTTAGGATGAATAAAAGTTCATGGAAAATGTATTAAAGTTGACAGTGTACTGTGAACTTCAGTGTTCAGCAAGGTGAGCTGGCAAAATACTCTTCAACTGGAAAGAGAACAAGGACAATGGAACTAACCTGTCACATCACTTCTCCGTGAAGACTCTCCTGGGAGAGCCTTTGTCAAAACCCGTTTGTCATGTGCTCCGGGCACTTTGATGGTTTTCCTTCTTAGCTTTGGACTCCAGGCACATATTCAAGATATAACTTAACTCTACTACATAACATCTGCCTTGGGGTTTTAAAACCACAGAGCAAGCACATTTAATGATTCAAAGTTCACAGCTTTATCATCACCAACAACTGTTCACGATCAGAGTCAACATGCCATCACCACATGTTATTGACGTGATTGTGAGTGGTGTTGATGATTACCACATTCACGTGGTACCTTCCCCAATGATCTGTTTTTCAAACGCTAATTAATGAATCCTCTCTGGACCTGTGTGAAGAAATACTATAGCACTTGAGTTGGTTGGTTTTACAGGCAGGCGTGTTAAATGACTCTGCTAACTTTCTCCACTCACCACTCTTGTTATCTTTCAACTCTCTGCATGGCCCCCACCTCATGGGCTTCCTGAGGCTAAGAGTATCTAATGTCAGAAGAAAAAAGTACATGCAATTCAACATTCAGATGCAGCATTTCTGAAAATCGTGTTCATAGAATAATGAAATGCTCTGCGCAAAGATCTGTCAAATGAGCTTGTGGAGAATGCAGCCTATAATCCTCCTTGGGGATTTATAACTAACATGACCATGTGAAAGGTTCTGCGTATTTCTGCAGCTTTGTGACCCACTCACTCGACATTCCCAGTGCTGCCTTCTGTGCAAGCTGCGACTAGTTATTCTGAGTCCCTTCTGTGTGCTTTGCTTGAACTGGCGTGTGACGGGGGAGCCCACCACAACTCTGCCCTGGGACAGTGTATTCCCACTGGTCTTCCTGCCTCCACTCCAGCCTCCACAGATAACCTTCCAAATCTGTACGGCCTAATACTTGGCCACTAGCTTCGATATCCAAGTAGAGATGTGGTGTCAGGGTGAAACATGTACGAGATTCTGAAGACTTGGTATGAAAAAAATACTGTAAACTATCTCAATAATTTTATACTAAAACAAATAAAGCCTCTGAATATTTCTACAGCATGGGTCTTTTCTCACTTAAAGTTGGGATTTCAGGAGAAGGATGAAGGCATTTTTAAAAAATGGATAAGTGAGAAGGAATAAAGTAGGATAGATGATAATGATGCTTTATTTATTTATTTATTTTTGGCTATGCCACACGGGATCTTAGCTCCCTGATCAGTTGTCGAATCTGTGCCCCCTGCATTGGGAGCTCAGAGTCTTAACCACTAGACCACCAGGGAATTCCCAGTTATTATGCTTCAAATGACAGGCAATTGCAAGTGAAATGCAAATACTCAACTGAAATCCACTGGTACTTGAAAATACTTAAAGTAGTTTTCCACTGGAGAATATGAAAGCCTAGCATAGGAAAGTGATATGAAGTCTGACTCTGACACTAATTAATTGAATGGCATTGAGTAAATAATTTAATCTTTCTAGGATTCCCTTTCCTCATGTTAACTCATTTCTGGGAGTTTTTTTGTTTTGTTTTGTTTTTGTTTGTTTTTACGAAAAGATAAGATAGTTGAAAGCATTTTAAATTTGTTGTAATGATCTTACATGACCTTTAGTCTTGTACGAAAGTAGGTAAGCTCTAATGAATAAAATATATTTATTTTCATGTTGAAATTTAAAAAAAAACAAAAAGGCACCTTAGGAAAGCCCTGTGCTAACATTTCCTTTAATGACTTTATCACAATCTGGATTGTAGCCCTCAAGTTTGCAGTCACAGAAAATTGTGGGTGAGTCTCCTTTCAGAAGCATGCTCAAATTCACAGACCCTATCCTACAGGGGTGAGTGTATAAATATGTGTTAACATTATTGCACAATATCTATAAGCACCTCTAGCAGCTCTGTTAGTGGGTTCTTTTCTGACAACATCTGAGAGGCAAGCCCTGTCTTCATGAGAACAGGTCTTGGAATCCATGGAATCAGAAGACTTACAGTTTGTTTGTAACTCAGATGTTTGGTAGCAAGGAACCATGATTGCCCCAAAGAGTAACTTAATCTTGGAATTGGCTAAGTCACATCCTGGAACCCCCATGTATATGCACCTCTGAAATCTCATCGACTGAGTTTCCATGACTGCCCAATGGCTTTGTTGACCCTTCTTTTTAAAATGAGGTCTTGTGATGGAGAAAAACAAACATGATTCCATACTGGATCTGTTCCCTTTGTTCTAACCTTTGTGCTCTGTTCCCTGTGCTTAGCCACGTTAGCTCTGCACCTTTTGTAAAAGAATGCTGCCCATAGTCTGAAATATACAGGAGAGCCCACTCTCAAGGCTCTGCTTCCCTGCTTTGATGTTTAAAGGTATAACACTTTTCATTCATATGTTTATTACAAAATTGCAGAACAGAGAATAACATTTGCCTTGTTGGAGGTTTATAGGAACAGGTGACCAAACCCATGGAGCTGAAAGAACTAAAGATTATCACCTCCTCTCTGGGATCTGGCCAACACAAAAAGGACAACAAACAGCCACACATCCTCCCCTTCTAATGTAAAAGAAGTGTAACTCTGTAAGGTGACTCTTTGGCATACTAGTTCATCATCTTCTTGGTCTTCTGGCTTCCAGAATAAAGTCACTCTTCTAAGCCACAACATCTCATCTCTTAATTTGTTGGCCTGTCATGCAGCTAGCAGCATGAGCTTGGACTTGGTAACAGCCTCGCCCTGGGGTTCTGATCTGGAAGACAAGTCTATCCTCCTTGTGTGCNTCAGCAAGGTGAGCTGGCAAAATACTCTTCAACTGGAAAGAGAACAAGGACAATGGAACTAACCTGTCACATCACTTCTCCGTGAAGACTCTCCTGGGAGAGCCTTTGTCAAAACCCGTTTGTCATGTGCTCCGGGCACTTTGATGGTTTTCCTTCTTAGCTTTGGACTCCAGGCACATATTCAAGATATAACTTAACTCTACTACATAACATCTGCCTTGGGGTTTTAAAACCACAGAGCAAGCACATTTAATGATTCAAAGTTCACAGCTTTATCATCACCAACAACTGTTCACGATCAGAGTCAACATGCCATCACCACATGTTATTGACGTGATTGTGAGTGGTGTTGATGATTACCACATTCACGTGGTACCTTCCCCAATGATCTGTTTTTCAAACGCTAATTAATGAATCCTCTCTGGACCTGTGTGAAGAAATACTATAGCACTTGAGTTGGTTGGTTTTACAGGCAGGCGTGTTAAATGACTCTGCTAACTTTCTCCACTCACCACTCTTGTTATCTTTCAACTCTCTGCATGGCCCCCACCTCATGGGCTTCCTGAGGCTAAGAGTATCTAATGTCAGAAGAAAAAAGTACATGCAATTCAACATTCAGATGCAGCATTTCTGAAAATCGTGTTCATAGAATAATGAAATGCTCTGCGCAAAGATCTGTCAAATGAGCTTGTGGAGAATGCAGCCTATAATCCTCCTTGGGGATTTATAACTAACATGACCATGTGAAAGGTTCTGCGTATTTCTGCAGCTTTGTGACCCACTCACTCGACATTCCCAGTGCTGCCTTCTGTGCAAGCTGCGACTAGTTATTCTGAGTCCCTTCTGTGTGCTTTGCTTGAACTGGCGTGTGACGGGGGAGCCCACCACAACTCTGCCCTGGGACAGTGTATTCCCACTGGTCTTCCTGCCTCCACTCCAGCCTCCACAGATAACCTTCCAAATCTGTACGGCCTAATACTTGGCCACTAGCTTCGATATCCAAGTAGAGATGTGGTGTCAGGGTGAAACATGTACGAGATTCTGAAGACTTGGTATGAAAAAAATACTGTAAACTATCTCAATAATTTTATACTAAAACAAATAAAGCCTCTGAATATTTCTACAGCATGGGTCTTTTCTCACTTAAAGTTGGGATTTCAGGAGAAGGATGAAGGCATTTTTAAAAAATGGATAAGTGAGAAGGAATAAAGTAGGATAGATGATAATGATGCTTTATTTATTTATTTATTTTTGGCTATGCCACACGGGATCTTAGCTCCCTGATCAGTTGTCGAATCTGTGCCCCCTGCATTGGGAGCTCAGAGTCTTAACCACTAGACCACCAGGGAATTCCCAGTTATTATGCTTCAAATGACAGGCAATTGCAAGTGAAATGCAAATACTCAACTGAAATCCACTGGTACTTGAAAATACTTAAAGTAGTTTTCCACTGGAGAATATGAAAGCCTAGCATAGGAAAGTGATATGAAGTCTGACTCTGACACTAATTAATTGAATGGCATTGAGTAAATAATTTAATCTTTCTAGGATTCCCTTTCCTCATGTTAACTCATTTCTGGGAGTTTTTTTGTTTTGTTTTGTTTTTGTTTGTTTTTACGAAAAGATAAGATAGTTGAAAGCATTTTAAATTTGTTGTAATGATCTTACATGACCTTTAGTCTTGTACGAAAGTAGGTAAGCTCTAATGAATAAAATATATTTATTTTCATGTTGAAATTTAAAAAAAAACAAAAAGGCACCTTAGGAAAGCCCTGTGCTAACATTTCCTTTAATGACTTTATCACAATCTGGATTGTAGCCCTCAAGTTTGCAGTCACAGAAAATTGTGGGTGAGTCTCCTTTCAGAAGCATGCTCAAATTCACAGACCCTATCCTACAGGGGTGAGTGTATAAATATGTGTTAACATTATTGCACAATATCTATAAGCACCTCTAGCAGCTCTGTTAGTGGGTTCTTTTCTGACAACATCTGAGAGGCAAGCCCTGTCTTCATGAGAACAGGTCTTGGAATCCATGGAATCAGAAGACTTACAGTTTGTTTGTAACTCAGATGTTTGGTAGCAAGGAACCATGATTGCCCCAAAGAGTAACTTAATCTTGGAATTGGCTAAGTCACATCCTGGAACCCCCATGTATATGCACCTCTGAAATCTCATCGACTGAGTTTCCATGACTGCCCAATGGCTTTGTTGACCCTTCTTTTTAAAATGAGGTCTTGTGATGGAGAAAAACAAACATGATTCCATACTGGATCTGTTCCCTTTGTTCTAACCTTTGTGCTCTGTTCCCTGTGCTTAGCCACGTTAGCTCTGCACCTTTTGTAAAAGAATGCTGCCCATAGTCTGAAATATACAGGAGAGCCCACTCTCAAGGCTCTGCTTCCCTGCTTTGATGTTTAAAGGTATAACACTTTTCATTCATATGTTTATTACAAAATTGCAGAACAGAGAATAACATTTGCCTTGTTGGAGGTTTATAGGAACAGGTGACCAAACCCATGGAGCTGAAAGAACTAAAGATTATCACCTCCTCTCTGGGATCTGGCCAACACAAAAAGGACAACAAACAGCCACACATCCTCCCCTTCTAATGTAAAAGAAGTGTAACTCTGTAAGGTGACTCTTTGGCATACTAGTTCATCATCTTCTTGGTCTTCTGGCTTCCAGAATAAAGTCACTCTTCTAAGCCACAACATCTCATCTCTTAATTTGTTGGCCTGTCATGCAGCTAGCAGCATGAGCTTGGACTTGGTAACAGCCTCGCCCTGGGGTTCTGATCTGGAAGACAAGTCTATCCTCCTTGTGTGCGTGTGTGTTAGTCGCTCAGTCGTGCCTGACTCTTTGCGACCCCATGGACTGCAATCCACCAGGTTCCTCTGTCCATGAGATTTTCCAGGCAAGGATACTGGAGTGGGTTGCCATTTCCTTCTCCAGGGAATCTTCCCAACCCAGGGATCGAACCCAGGTCTCCTGCACTGCAGGCAGATTCTTTACCGACTGAGCTACAAGGGAAGCCCATAATTATCCCCATTTTGGAGACATGGAAACTGAGGCTCAAAGACATTACATAGATCTGCCCAAGGTCACCTGGCTATGAGGAGCCAGTCTAGGTGGAGACTTCAGCTCGATTCCAAAGCATACCTTCTTCCTGCCTTCCCGACCACCGTTCCTGGACTGTTTCCTCCATCTCCCACAGTAGGTTAGTGGGTGGAGGGTCTGCTGCAGGCTGGGCTGGGGTTCCTTCTGTCCCTGCTCCCATCAGCACAGCTCTGTGCAGAGGCCTCATTTCAGGAGCGGTCAGAGAGCCTGCCGCCTCGAAGCTTGAACTCTGCTGCTCTGGGCCACCTGTGTTTCTACCACAGCCTGAGCTCTTTTGAGCTGTCCACCCGGGGGCCATTATGCAACCTCTCTGTGCCTGCTTCCTATCTGTGAAATGGGCTCATGACAGCATTCGCCTCACAGGAAGGCTGGCAGGACTAAATGAGTCATTTAGAAGGCTGCACAAACATCGTGAGCACTGCCGAAATACTAACACTTATCATCAACATTATTACTAAGAGAAAGGGTCCAGCATAGGACAAACTCTAAAGCTTCTGTTCTACAATACGCAGGAATGCTGAATTGCATCAGCAAACCTGTTTGATGACCCCCACTGGAGCCAGCAGTGGAATCTGATCACTCTGGGGCACTGTAGCAGCTGGGCTGTGTTCTGAACCTGTGTCCTCTCTCAGGGGCTGCTTGTGCCCTGCAGAGGCTTGTGTGGCCAGGGACAGACCCCTGAAGGCTGTGGCAGGCACCTTCACCACTCAGCACAGGACGCTTCTGTTACCTAAGAGCCAGGTCATCTCATCAACCCAGCCCATCTCACATCCCCCGGGGCAGCCGCCTAGCCCTGGTGAGCTCCTGTGTCCTCACGGCCCTGCCTGGCAGCGCCCGAGGCAGCGGTGCAGTCTCTGCTCCCAGTTAGTGCAGGGCAGGGCATAGCGTGGAAGGGAGACAGCTATGCCAAGCCTGGTCCTGTCCTCAGACCCCTCTCTCCAGGCTCTCCCAACAGACCCTACTGCTGAGAGCAGGTGGCAGGTGGATGAACCCCATCTTCAGGTTAAAGTCATCCCAAGCGCTGCTGGGCATGTTTCTTGCTCCTACCCAGAGCCCCAGGTCAGTTCTGCAGGGCAGGGCCACAGCACTCACCTCGTTGCTGACCACCACGTGGATGCCCGTGGGCCCATGGCGGTAACACCCCGTGGATGTGCTGCGGCGAGATGTTGTACAGGTTGGCGATCTTCTCGATCAGCTCCAAGGTGGTCAACTCCTCCAGGAAGATGGCGGGGTACACTGGAGGGCAGAGGACAGGTCCTTCACACATCTTTTTTGTTTGTTTCTTTTTTAATATTGCTAACTCTTCTATTATTCTTTTGTTTTACAGTTTAACTCTCAGAAGACAACTCTGCCTCCCTCCTTCATAGCTAAGATCTTTGTGGAGATGGGGGCGTTATCATTACCTTCATATGTTAATTGTACAGAAATTAACATTTGCTATTTTCTGGAGGGAAATAATAAAGGACTTTACAAATTCCAAACTCTTCACTTATCTCGTGTTTAAATATGATAAACTATGTAAAGGGCTTTGCTTCAGGTACATAGTGTTCAAAGTCAAACTGAAAAAAGAAAACAAGATACAAATAAGCAAACAAGAACCACCAGCAAAGATTTGAAGTTTAAAGGAATAAATTCTTTGATCAGTTTTGCTTACTATTTTCAAAGAGACCAGAAGTAAATAAGACATTTTTCTGGTCTTATCATTAAACTAAGAATAATTTCTACTCTACTGATATACTCTAAGGGACAAATGAAATAGTGTACAACACATCTGTATGCTTTATAGCTAGTAAAATGTTTTTGAAGTGTAAGATGTAGTATAGTTTTTAAATTTAAAAGTTTTAAAATTTGTTTAAGATTTTGCCTCTCAAAAATGTAAGCATCATGCAAAAACATTTAAATTGTAGATGGTGTTGTAAAGTTGCAGGTGGTAAGAAAAACCAGTTTATGTTAGACCAATCCATTTTATCCCATGCATAGTTACTTGTAATATCAAATCAACATCAAGACCTGAGTTGGTGTTTCTGGTAAACTCTTAACAGGAGGGTGAAAACAAGTGAACTATGTTGTCTGTGGGAGGCCTTGTTATTAGACTGTGATGAATGTGGCTGTTAAACATTTAGGCAAAATAGATTTGCAGCTTTCGGTGCCATAAGGAGCAGCTTTCTCTGTGTCCTTACCCAGTCAAGTGATACAAAGCAAACTTGGCTGCTGAATAATTTCATGTAATTGTACCCTAGAGAACTGAAAATATACAGGAAGAAGGTCTTTTGTGTACAAGTACCCATTTAAGAAACTACAGTGGAAAATGAATACATCTGTTGGTGAAGGCTTACCTGCAATTATCTTTAGCTGAATTTCCAAATGTTGAACAGAAGGGAAATTCCCTGGGTGGAAAAATATCCCTGGTTAACTTCAGTAGCTACTCATTACTCCTTAAATGTTCTTACCAGGCCAACTGAGAAAAAAAGAAACCTCTTTTCTGAAAATGTTACTTGCAAAGTACAAGGGCAGGTTGGCTGGTCTGTGTAGGCAACAATACCTCCAAAGGGCCTTGTGACTTTGAGGGGATAGTCTCACTCCTTCACCTGTCTAATCCCATCCTTGGCACGTGTTTCCTTTGGTGGAACCCACTGTTTCAATCTTCTAACTGGAGTAGGAGACAGTTTCAGGTGGGCAATTAGGATTTTCTTTTTCAAGAGAGGTGTTAAATCTTGGCTGCCACTCATGTCACATAATACTATGCTTTACAGCCACTCATTAGCCCTGCACAGTAGACCAAGGGAGTGATCCAAGGTATTGCCCTCAAGAGATAGCTGAGAAGAAATGAAACAGTAAAGAAGTTATTCCCCGCCACCCTCTCTGCCAAGGTAGAAGTGGAACTAACTAGCTGTACTTTCTCAGGAACTGAGAACCGAGGCTTCAGACAACTAAATAAACACTTAAATGCTCACGGAGAGAACTGGCCTTCATCTCCTCTCTCATCCGGCTCTCTCCCAGAACACTTGTTGGAGCCTCTCCCAGCCTTTGCACAGTCGGTCCTTGTGAAATTTCCAGGGAATGCCTCATCTCTCACTGCTGTATCTGGCTCCGCTCCCCGAGTGGATGCCAAGATTCTTTGCTTATCCTCATCTCATTGTTGCTGATTTCTCTTTCGTCCCCCTGACCCTACCTTTGGAGGGCTGTGGGAATCTCCTCATCTTTTATCCTCTATGTTCCCTTTCTGCCATATTGCCTCATCATTACTTGCTATATCCCTTTTTGTTTAAATATTTTTATTGGAGTATACTTGCTTTACAATGTTGTATTAATTTTTGCTGTACAGCAAAGTGAATCAGCTATAAATATAGGTATATCCTTTCTTTTTGGATTTTCTTCTCATTTAGGTCACCACAGAACANCTCCTTCACCTGTCTAATCCCATCCTTGGCACGTGTTTCCTTTGGTGGAACCCACTGTTTCAATCTTCTAACTGGAGTAGGAGACAGTTTCAGGTGGGCAATTAGGATTTTCTTTTTCAAGAGAGGTGTTAAATCTTGGCTGCCACTCATGTCACATAATACTATGCTTTACAGCCACTCATTAGCCCTGCACAGTAGACCAAGGGAGTGATCCAAGGTATTGCCCTCAAGAGATAGCTGAGAAGAAATGAAACAGTAAAGAAGTTATTCCCCGCCACCCTCTCTGCCAAGGTAGAAGTGGAACTAACTAGCTGTACTTTCTCAGGAACTGAGAACCGAGGCTTCAGACAACTAAATAAACACTTAAATGCTCACGGAGAGAACTGGCCTTCATCTCCTCTCTCATCCGGCTCTCTCCCAGAACACTTGTTGGAGCCTCTCCCAGCCTTTGCACAGTCGGTCCTTGTGAAATTTCCAGGGAATGCCTCATCTCTCACTGCTGTATCTGGCTCCGCTCCCCGAGTGGATGCCAAGATTCTTTGCTTATCCTCATCTCATTGTTGCTGATTTCTCTTTCGTCCCCCTGACCCTACCTTTGGAGGGCTGTGGGAATCTCCTCATCTTTTATCCTCTATGTTCCCTTTCTGCCATATTGCCTCATCATTACTTGCTATATCCCTTTTTGTTTAAATATTTTTATTGGAGTATACTTGCTTTACAATGTTGTATTAATTTTTGCTGTACAGCAAAGTGAATCAGCTATAAATATAGGTATATCCTTTCTTTTTGGATTTTCTTCTCATTTAGGTCACCGCAGAACATTGAGTAAAGTTCCCTGTGCTATATAGTAGGTCCTCTATTTTATAAATAGTAGTGTATATATATCAAGCCCAGTCTCCCAATTCATCCCATCCCCTTCTTTCCCCTTTGATATCCATATGTTTGTTCTCTATGTCACTGTTTCTATTTCTGCTTTGTAAATAGGATCCTCTATATCGATTTTTTCAGATTTCATATATATGCATTAATATATCGTATTTGTTTTTCTTCTTACTTCACTCTGTATAAGTCTCTAGGTACATTCACATCTCTACAAATGACCCAGTTTCACTGTTTTTTTGTTTGTTTGTTTGTTTGTTTTGTTTGTTTGTTTGTTTTTCTTTTAATACTTTATTCTATTTTACAGTACTGTATTGGTTTTGCCATACATCGACATGAATCAGCCACAGGTGTACACGATCTCCCCATGCCGAAGCCCCCTCCCAGCTCCCTCCCCACCCCACCTCCCCGGATCATCCCGTACACCAGCCCCAAGCATCCCGTATCCTGCACTGAACATAGACTGGCGCTTCATTTCTTATATGATAGTATACATGTTTCAGTGCCATTCTCTCAAATCATCCCACCCTCTCCCTCTCCCTCAGATGTCAAAAGTCCGTTCTATACTTTTGTGCCTCCTATATTGTCTCACTTACAGGGTCATCATTACTATCTTCCTAAATTCCATATATATGCTGTCTCATATACATTTCTAGAAGATG
>SJYW01037289.1:34144-63720 GCA_006410735.1 Raphicerus campestris | reverse complement strand
CGGCTTTTTGTGTTTCCATACAAATCTTGAGATTATTTGTTCTAGTTCTGTGAAAAATACTGTTGGTAGCTTGATGGGGATTGCATTGAATCTGTAGATTGCTTTGGGTAGTATACTCATTTTCACTATATTAACTCTTCCGATCCACGAACATGGAATATTTCTCCATCTGTTAGTGTCCTCTTTGATTTCTTTTATCAGTGTTTTAAAGTTTTCGATATATAGATCTTTAGTTTCTTTAGGTAGGTATACTCCTAAGTATTTTATTCTTTTGGTTGCAATGGTGAATGGAATTGTTTCCTTAATTTCTTTTTCTACTTTCTCATTATTAGTGTATAGGAATGCAAGGGATTTCTGAGTGTTGATTTTATATCCTGCAACTTTACTATATTCATTGATTAGCTCTAGTAGTTTTCTGGTCGAGTCTTTAGGATTTTCTATGTAGAGGAGCATGTCATCTGCAAACAGTGAAAGTTTTACTTCTTCTTTTCCAATTTGGATTCCTCTTATTTCTTTTTCTGCTCTGATTGCTGTGGCCAGAACTTCCAGAACTATATTGAATAATAGTGGTGAAAGTGGGCACCCTTGTCTTGTTCCTGACTTGAGGGGAAATGCTTTTAGTTTTTCACCGTTGAGGATAATGTTTGCTGTGGGTTTGTCATATATAGCTTTTATTATGTTGAGGTACATTCCTTCTATTCCTGCTTTCTGGAGAGCTTTTATCATAAATGGATGTTGAATTTTGTCAAAGGCCTTTTCTGCATCTATCAGTTTCACTGTTTTTAATGGCTGAGTAATATTCCACTATATATATATATATATATATATATATAAGTTCAGTTAGTTGTGCCCGATTCTTTGTGACCCCATGAACCGCAGCATGCCAGGTTTCCCTGTCCATCACCAACTCCCAGAGCTGACCCAAACCCATGTCCGTCAAGTCAGTGATGTCATCCAACCAACTCATCCTTTGTCGTCCCCTTCTCCTCCTGCCCTCAATCTTTCCCAGCATCAGGGCTTTTTCAAATGAGTCAGTTCTTCACATCAGGTGGCCAAAGTATTGGAGTTTCAGCTTCAACATCAGTCCTTTCAATGAACACCCAGGACTGATCTCCTTTAGAATGGACTGGTTGGATCTCCTTGCAGTCCAAGGGACTCTCAAGAGTCTTCTCCAATACCACCAAAAGCATCAATTCTTCAGCGCTCAGCTTTCTTAATAGTCCACTTTCACATCCATACATGACCACTGGAAAAACCATAGTTTTACTAGACAGACCTTTGTTGACAAAGTAATGTCTCTGCTTTTTAATACGCTGTCTAGGTGGGGCATAACTTGCCTTCCAAGGAGTAAGCATCTTTATATGTACCACACCTTTTTTATCCATTACTCCGTTGATGAACATTTGCATTGTTTCCATGGCTGTATCTCTTCTTAATAACTATATCCAACTGTCTTCTGTCTTTCTTGCCTCTCTCCTCAGAACTCCTCAGTTGTTTCAGTGTTTCAGACATACTCCTTTGCATCCATTTAGCTCAACCACTTTTCATTAACCATCAGAAGAACTGATGTCACAATAAGTACATCAAAGGAGCTACCAAAAAAATTGACGTGAAACCGAAATGCCACAATTAAAGAATAGCTAGATGTAGGATACCTTTACTCAGTGGAAATATTTTAAGTGACCATAATAAAGATAATAGAGATATATGAAAAAATAGTTTTGATAAAATGTTAAATGAAAAAATACAATGAAATGTGTTATTTTTATTATAGTTTAATTTAAGTGTATGTCTATGGATGAAGACTGAAATAGAATATGTAAAACAAAAATAAGGGTAAGAGGTTTATGGAAGCTTCCTGATGGAAGAGGCTGATTGAGGGGGAAACTTGTTCTGATGCGCCATGATCAGTAAATCTTTAATCCAATTTTTTGTTGATGGGCGGGGCTGTGTTCCCTCTCTGCTGTTTGACCTAAGGCCATGACTGCAGCCATGAAATTAAAATACACTTACTCCTTGTAAGGAAAGTTATGACCAACCTAGNGTGTCATAAATGCATCACAGCTAATTTTGCCTAATTGTTCTTCCCAATATTAGCCTTCTTTGACTCTGCAGTAGGGTCTGCAGAGTGCGCTTCAAGGGTGTTCCTTGGGTTTATTTGGTCTAGTGAAGACCACACTGGCCTGAGTTAAGGAGTCTCACTTCCTTCAGATCTGTGTCTCCTGCTTCTTGGGCTGAAGGGTCAGGGATTCAGGCATTTGAGACACCGGGTCTGATGCTAAACACCAAGCTGTTTGTCTCCTTGCTCACAACAGGGATAAGGCAAGACCTTCTGAGTTTCAAGCTTTCCCAGAGGCATGGGGTTTTCTTCCTAGATCCAGCCCTGATGGATTGTTAATTCTGAGAATGCAAAAGAACTTCATACCATGAATACGGTACCTCAGTGCCAGAGCTAAGCCTGCCCTGAGCTGAAAATGGAATGATTCAATGTTGCATGCAGGTTATTAAAGATTCTGCTTACTTTACAACGGTCTGTTAACAGCTCTAATGTCTTTAACATGTGCAGCCTATTGACTTTTAAGTAACATTTTATTGAAGTAACTGCCGCGCTTATTAGCCCGTAAGATTTACGCTTCATTTTCAGTCCTGAATCTGGTGAAGGGGGCAGCTTTCTCTTGGCTGGTGAGGCAGGAGCCTCGTGAGATAAGAGATACTCAGTGTGAGCGGGAACATCTGTGGTGCAGTCGGGTTGGAAGAGAAGCAGCTCGTCTCCTAGGATTTGGAGGGTGCTAAAGGTCACGGAGAAACAATCACATCTTCATTAATGGGACTGAAATTCAGAGGAAAAAATATTTGCAGATGTGGCCGGTGTGAATGGCTTGTGTCGTGGTTGTACTGTTTTATGGTGTCAGGTGGATAGTTAATTTCAATGAGTGCGAAATTTCACATAAGTGAACATACAGAGAACCACCAGGACTGAATGTTCAATGCTGCCTTTACTGAGGCATTTTGGAAAAATAAGAAATGTCCCCATGTGGTATCTTTTCACTAATGCTGTTGGCTCTTGGAAACACAAAGGATTATGCTGATCTACAGGTAGAGATCATTGTGCATAAAATAAGTCTACATGCAAATTTGCAAAAATCTACAAAAACATCACAAAAATNGTGGTATCTTTTCATTAATGCTGTTGGCTCTTGGAAACACAAAGGATTATGCTGATCTACAGGTAGAGATCATTGTGCATAAAATAAGTCTACATGCAAATTTGCAAAAATCTACAAAAACATCACAAAAATGAATATTGGCATTCACTTGATCCCAGGATTCTGGGGATCTGTGGGATCTCCAGTACTCTTGCCTGGAGAATTCTATGGATGGGAGAGCCTGGTGGGCTGCCGTCCATGGGGTCCCACAGAGTCAGACATGACTGAAGCGACTTAGCAGCAGCAGCAGCAGCAGGACATGAAAGGAAACTTCAGTGCATTTAAAACAAATTTTGATTTTATGTTAAATGCATTAGACATATGTTTGTAAACAGATGAATAGCTACATAGTTTTTCTTTTCTTTACACTTGAGGAAAACAGTCATGTACAAATGAGAGTTTATTTAATGAAAGAGAATCTTTCACATAACTGCACATTCATGTGCTCTATATAACAGGGTGACCGTGAAATCTTCAGATGGCTCTACTAAAGAATACAGAATGAAGAAAGCAAAAACCAGTTCATCAGGATACGCATAAATATGACTTTCACAATGATCTGGAGTTTTATGGCCTAGGGAAAACTCTATGTTTCTCGTCTCATTTTTCAAACTGTGACTCAGAAATCAGCTGAAGGACTCGAGCACAAGGCATGGTTTTCTCATAACTTTTCCAGACCAGAGATAAAGCATTCTTGAACATTTATGGTAGAAAGTAAAAGGCTGATAAGAAGCCCTCAGCTAAAGCTGGGCCAGTACTCTTTTTTTTTTTTTTGAACATATAGTCGCTTAAAGGACTGGGAGTTTTCGATTAGCAGATACAAACTATTATATATAGGATGGATAAACAACAACGTCCTTCTGTACAGCACTGGACCAGTACTCTTTCTTCTGCTTTGACATCATCTCTTGCTTTCTGAGAATTCCCATCATCCATGCATGAACTGATGGAGGAAAACTGTCTGTCTTAGCCTCAGGTCTTAAATTACCAGCTTTTCAGGTCTGCAGAGACTTTGAGAAATGTACTAATATATTCACAACAGGAGGAAAGTGCCAACAGAAACAGATCCTGAATTGGTTCCCAAACAAGATGACAAAAATGTCCACCCAGACCACACACAACTCAGCCGCATTGCATGGGGGTCCTGCAACATACACTTGTTTTGCTTCACCCACCTATCAGCAGCCCCGAGCGCTTCACGTGGGGACTGGATAGCTCCTGCCACTTAATTAAATTTTGCACTTAGCTCAGCGACTCAGAATCTGTGTTGTTAAAAAGTATATATTTCTTCCAAGCAGTTCAGTTTTCAAGGGATGTTTCCTTCAAGAAAAAATAAAAGGCGTGAGAGGTGGGGGGCAGGGGCAGTGTGCAAACAAGAAAGTTACATTTAGGCTCTGGCATTGCCCCATGCTGTATGTATCTCTGTGCAAAATCTGCATTTTCATCTTAAAATTTTTTAGAGCGGTTAAAAATTTTTTTTTTAAAATTGAAGTTTAGTTGGTTTACAAGGTTGTATTAATTTTGGATATAGAGCAAAGTGCTTTAGTTATACAGATATATTCTTTATAGTTTATTACAAGATATTGAATATAATTCCCTCCACCCTACAGTAGGTCCTTGTTGTTTATCTGTTTTACATATAGTAGGTATGAAAGCAGTTTTTAAAATTTAAGAATAGAGCAGATTTTTTCTTTAAAGCAATATATGTACAATCATTTACAAGGTAACAAAGTACTGAAGTAAGACTAAAGCAAGACCTCTCTATTTCAAAAACCTGAAAAGTCAATACAAATTTAATAAAAATCAGTTTCTAGCATGCTTTTTTTTCCTGGAAATAGAATCTTTTAAAGAGATTGTGAAATCTGGGCTGGCATCAACCAATAAGACTTTTCATACTCGGAGTGAAAACATGATCCTAACCAGAGCAAGCAAAGCAAAGCTCTACCCAAAATAACTGAAAAAAAACCAACAACAACACGAAAACAACCCCCCCCCCCAAAAAAAAACCCCAATCTAACCACTTTGGCTAAAAATCTAAGTATTATAGGCACAAAAATCAAGTGCTAGGTACTTGAAAACATCTGTGATGTCTTCTTTAACTTTTGAGTAATTGTAGATATGTCCCATGTGAAAACGACTGATATAAGGCTGAGAAAGATTGGTGATTATAAATTCCAAACATTTCAGAACCCTGATATGAGTTTTTTCACCCCTGGTAATGCTTCAGTCCCAACACCTTTAATAAAATCAAGGTGACAGACCATGAAAACATTTACTTCAGAACTACCAGCAAATCTGATACCATTGTTGAAAGATGCCTGGGGGCACGTGGACCAGCGATTCGCAGAAGAGGAGGCTGTGGAGGTGGTGGAGGTGTGCGGTAGCCTCACGTAGGAGACCGCGGGGTTCTGCAGAAGGACTGCGAGGCTTTGAAATTTTAAACCGGCTAAAAGAGAAGACGCCTGAGAGCAAATCCTACACAGATCACAGGAAAGAGAGTGTTATCCAAAAGCATATTTATTCTCTCATAAAAATTGGATTTCCCCCGATTTTAAGTAAAATGTGGTTTCATAAATTAATGCCTGTGCCACATGAAGGAGGCTGAAACGTGACCATGAAATTTTTTTCACCCCGCGCAGTTCACAACTCACGCTTCATCCACCATTCAGCCCAGACCTCGAATATGCCAACAGGCAATTTCACAGCTAACTAAAACACATTGGTCGTTAAATAACAGAATCTCTCAGACTTCCAAATAGTGTATTTCACAAAACCACAGAGAAATACTTTTGTAACTTCCTGGATGGAAATCGGAGAGTGATGAAACCTAGATAATTTTAGGGATCTGATACTATCTCTCTAGCCATGCTAGTGTTATCTAAGAAAAGAATAGGTTCTGATCCACATCCATCATGATGTTTTCCCATATTTTTATTGGCTAAAAGTAGACAGAAAAATCAGAATGCATTTATTTTGTAATGTTTTGATCAGTGTTTGTTTCCGAACGTATTTTTTACTATCTGCAGTGTTGTGATAACTTTCTGAAAAAGCCCCTATGTTTAATGAAGTTTGAACATACTGCACTCCAGGGATTTCTGAATGCCAAATATTTGGATATTTCCCAAAGAAGGATTAGTCTATAGAGAACTGAGGTCTGATGTTGCACAAGTAAAGTGATTGCATAAGGGAAACAAAAATACTGTTTCTTGAGAAAGTGACTATTGAATTTCCTATCTTGCTACATAAAATTAAATCTAAAAGTTGTTGCATTTGTTCTCACATGACCAAAAAACCATCATTTTTTTCTTGTAATCTTATGCTAAAATTTCATCAAATTATATAATGGGGGTTATATCTGATAAACAAATGAATTGTACACAAATGAAAAATGTTATTTGAAACACATAAAAACAGTTGTTTAACAGTGATGCTTGTTTTTATTCTTGATGCTTAATTTTAAAATTTTAAATCGTCAAAAATGTGGGAGATTAGTTCTAATTTTATGTCCATGCAGATGCTATAAGGGTGTCATAAAGAAATGTGAGCTACTACGTATATTCATAGATCTTACTCCCATACTTTTCTCTCTCACACTATTAAATGGCATTTTAAGTAATTCTACTGGAAGGTTAGAACTCCACTGTATAGAACTGTGGATACTGTGTCATCTTTAATGGAAATTATCTTAATTTAAAGCAATAGCATATTAAGCCAATCCTACTTTAGATGAGTGACTTTATTAATAAAATTATGTACTACCATCTCTTCTCTTGTTAACTCAATTATGTGAATTTTGTCAGAATTGTAATCAGTATTCTATAAAATTATACATTATCGACTGATCTTTATGATTACAATCGGTACTATTAAAACTACTAAAATTATTTTAAAGATCCATTTCTCTGGGTGCTTGGGTGTGTGTGTATGAAATTATGTTGTCTCTGTATGAAAAGAAAAAGCATTCCATTTATCTAAGAACTCAACATTGTTATTGGCTTTTAAGTTCAAAATAGATGAGAGTGAAGAATGATTTGAGTATTGTAGGAAAAATAAATAATAAAAATACATTTTTTATACAAACCACCAGAATCATGACAATTTCTTTCCAAATAAGCTTATTTTTATTGTTAATCATATTAAAGCAACCATATGAGTCTCTCTAGGGAGTTGAGCGTTNCCCCCCCCCCCCAAAAAAAAACCCCAATCTAACCGCTTTGGCTAAAAATCTAAGTATTATAGGCACAAAAATCAAGTGCTAGGTACTTGAAAACATCTGTGATGTCTTCTTTAACTTTTGAGTAATTGTAGATATGTCCCATGTGAAAACGACTGATATAAGGCTGAGAAAGATTGGTGATTATAAATTCCAAACATTTCAGAACCCTGATATGAGTTTTTTCACCCCTGGTAATGCTTCAGTCCCAACACCTTTAATAAAATCAAGGTGACAGACCATGAAAACATTTACTTCAGAACTACCAGCAAATCTGATACCATTGTTGAAAGATGCCTGGGGGCACGTGGACCAGCGATTCGCAGAAGAGGAGGCTGTGGAGGTGGTGGAGGTGTGCGGTAGCCTCACGTAGGAGACCGCGGGGTTCTGCAGAAGGACTGCGAGGCTTTGAAATTTTAAACCGGCTAAAAGAGAAGACGCCTGAGAGCAAATCCTACACAGATCACAGGAAAGAGAGTGTTATCCAAAAGCATATTTATTCTCTCATAAAAATTGGATTTCCCCCGATTTTAAGTAAAATGTGGTTTCATAAATTAATGCCTGTGCCACATGAAGGAGGCTGAAACGTGACCATGAAATTTTTTTCACCCCGCGCAGTTCACAACTCACGCTTCATCCACCATTCAGCCCAGACCTCGAATATGCCAACAGGCAATTTCACAGCTAACTAAAACACATTGGTCGTTAAATAACAGAATCTCTCAGACTTCCAAATAGTGTATTTCACAAAACCACAGAGAAATACTTTTGTAACTTCCTGGATGGAAATCGGAGAGTGATGAAACCTAGATAATTTTAGGGATCTGATACTATCTCTCTAGCCATTCTAGTGTTATCTAAGAAAAGAATAGGTTCTGATCCACATCCATCATGATGTTTTCCCATATTTTTATTGGCTAAAAGTAGACAGAAAAATCAGAATGCATTTATTTTGTAATGTTTTGATCAGTGTTTGTTTCCGAACGTATTTTTTACTATCTGCAGTGTTGTGATAACTTTCTGAAAAAGCCCCTATGTTTAATGAAGTTTGAACATACTGCACTCCAGGGATTTCTGAATGCCAAATATTTGGATATTTCCCAAAGAAGGATTAGTCTATAGAGAACTGAGGTCTGATGTTGCACAAGTAAAGTGATTGCATAAGGGAAACAAAAATACTGTTTCTTGAGAAAGTGACTATTGAATTTCCTATCTTGCTACATAAAATTAAATCTAAAAGTTGTTGCATTTGTTCTCACATGACCAAAAAACCATCATTTTTTTCTTGTAATCTTATGCTAAAATTTCATCAAATTATATAATGGGGGTTATATCTGATAAACAAATGAATTGTACACAAATGAAAAATGTTATTTGAAACACATAAAAACAGTTGTTTAACAGTGATGCTTGTTTTTATTCTTGATGCTTAATTTTAAAATTTTAAATCGTCAAAAATGTGGGAGATTAGTTCTAATTTTATGTCCATGCAGATGCTATAAGGGTGTCATAAAGAAATGTGAGCTACTACGTATATTCATAGATCTTACTCCCATACTTTTCTCTCTCACACTATTAAATGGCATGTTAAGTAATTCTACTGGAAGGTTAGAACTCCACTGTATAGAACTGTGGATACTGTGTCATCTTTAATGGAAATTATCTTAATTTAAAGCAATAGCATATTAAGCCAATCCTACTTTAGATGAGTGACTTTATTAATAAAATTATGTACTACCATCTCTTCTCTTGTTAACTCAATTATGTGAATTTTGTCAGAATTGTAATCAGTATTCTATAAAATTATACATTATCGACTGATCTTTATGATTACAATCGGTACTATTAAAACTACTAAAATTATTTTAAAGATCCATTTCTCTGGGTGCTTGGGTGTGTGTGTATGAAATTATGTTGTCTCTGTATGAAAAGAAAAAGCATTCCATTTATCTAAGAACTCAACATTGTTATTGGCTTTTAAGTTCAAAATAGATGAGAGTGAAGAATGATTTGAGTATTGTAGGAAAAATAAATAATAAAAATACATTTTTTATACAAACCACCAGAATCATGACAATTTCTTTCCAAATAAGCTTATTTTTATTGTTAATCATATTAAAGCAACCATATGAGTCTCTCTAGGGAGTTGAGCGTTAAAAAAACTTGATGACTTTGTAGATTGCAACGTGTTCTTTACCATTTGCTCAGCTATTAATTTAGAGAAGGCATTTGACTTCTCCACCCTCCATAGTTACTGATATCATAGAGCCTGTTTGGCTTTCAGGAGCATCATGGCAAACACAGTCATATGATAAACCTGTGGAGAACTTTATCATCTTCAAAATTTTCACACACAAAATCTTGAGAGGCTAGCAGAGTTTCCATGCTGTTCTACAGATGAGAACACCAAGATACAGAAAAGTTGAGTAATCTCCAATAGATTCCTGATCTTAGTAACTGAACTGGAAAAACGACTCAAGTTTTAAGACATCTAGCCTAGATTTAGTGATTTTTAAAGACCATGCATGCTTGTGCCCACTCCCCAAGGCCTGGAAAACCTTCATACCAGCAATAATATAAATGCATTTTAATATCTTTCTTCCCATTTTAATATCTTTTTAAGTCTAACTGCATATTTTAATGTTTATGAACAGAGAAGAATCACTCACACAAAATGTGTCTAAAATTTTTTTTAAATGGAGCATATTGACCTGAGGGTGGTGAAAGTTGGAGTTGGAACCAGTGTGTGTTTGGACTCTCTGGGTCTGAGTCAAAGTGGCCATCATCATTCTGGAAGCCTCAGGTTCTCAGTTTCATCCCATTTAGTGTGGCTCTGGTCAAGGTTAAAGGCTAGTTGTACCACTGTAGCTCTGCATCTGGGAAAGCTGTTCAGTCTTCTTCAGCCTTAGTTTCCTCATCTCTAAAATGGTGACAGTTACAATACCTCATTTATAGGGATTTTTGTGAATATGAGGTAATGGAAATAAAGCAATTAAACTGTGCTCTTAATTTCCCAGGGTGTCCACAACATGTATGCCACCTAAGTAGGTGAATTAAAATAACATTGTTGGGAATTTCTGGTAATTGAGCGGTTAGTACACTGCAGTTTCAGCACTCAGGGGAAGGGTTCAATCTCTGATCAGGGAAGATCCTGCAAACTGTGCAGCGTGTCCAAATATATATATATATGTATGGGTTTTCCTGGTAACTCAGTTGGTAAAGAATCTGCCTGCAATGCAGGAGACCCTGGTTCGATTCCTGGGTTGGGAAGATTTCCCTGGAGAAGGGATAGGCTACCCACTCCAGTATTCATGGGCTTCGCTGGTGGTTCAGACAACTAAGAATCTGCTTGCAATGTAGGAGACCTGGGTTCAGTCTCTGGGTTGGGAAGATGCCCTGGAGGAGGGCATGGCAACCCACTCCAGNTCTTGAGAGGCTGGCAGAGTTTCCATGCTGTTCTACAGATGAGAACACCAAGATACAGAAAAGTTGAGTAATCTCCAATAGATTCCTGATCTTAGTAACTGAACTGGAAAAACAACTCAAGTTTTAAGACATCTAGCCTAGATTTAGTGATTTTTAAAGACCATGCATGCTTGTGCCCACTCCCCAAGGCCTGGAAAACCTTCATACCAGCAATAATATAAATGCATTTTAATATCTTTCTTCCCATTTTAATATCTTTTTAAGTCTAACTGCATATTTTAATGTTTATGAACAGAGAAGAATCACTCACACAAAATGTGTCTAAAATTTTTTTTAAATGGAGCATATTGACCTGAGGGTGGTGAAAGTTGGAGTTGGAACCAGTGTGTGTTTGGACTCTCTGGGTCTGAGTCAAAGTGGCCATCATCATTCTGGAAGCCTCAGGTTCTCAGTTTCATCCCATTTAGTGTGGCTCTGGTCAAGGTTAAAGGCTAGTTGTACCACTGTAGCTCTGCATCTGGGAAAGCTGTTCAGTCTTCTTCAGCCTTAGTTTCCTCATCTCTAAAATGGTGACAGTTACAATACCTCACTTATAGGGATTTTTGTGAATATGAGGTAATGGAAATAAAGCAATTAAACTGTGCTCTTAATTTCCCAGGGTGTCCACAACATGTATGCCACCTAAGTAGGTGAATTAAAATAACATTGTTGGGAATTTCTGGTAATTGAGCGGTTAGTACACTGCAGTTTCAGCACTCAGGGGAAGGGTTCAATCTCTGATCAGGGAAGATCCTGCAAACTGTGCAGCGTGTCCAAATATATATATATATGTATGGGTTTTCCTGGTAACTCAGTTGGTAAAGAATCTGCCTGCAATGCAGGAGACCCTGGTTCGATTCCTGGGTTGGGAAGATTTCCCTGGAGAAGGGATAGGCTACCCACTCCAGTATTCATGGGCTTCGCTGGTGGTTCAGACAACTAAGAATCTGCTTGCAATGTAGGAGACCTGGGTTCAGTCTCTGGGTTGGGAAGATGCCCTGGAGGAGGGCATGGCAACCCACTCCAGTATTCTTGCCTAGTGAACCCTCATGGATAGAGGAGGCTGGGGGGCTATCGTCTGTGGGGTCACAAAGAGTGGGACACGATTGAGCAACTAAGCACAGCATATACATACATATATGTATGTATGTATATATATAGCATTGTTCCCTTACAGCTATGGAGACCGGAAGTCTGAAATTAAAGTATGATCAAGGCCACACTCTCTCCAACACTCTAGAGGATACTCCTTCCTTGCCCCTTCCAGCTTCTGGTGCCCCAAGCACTCCTTGGCTATGTAACTCCAATCTCTGCCTCTTTCTTCAGATGGCTTTCTTTTGTCTCCATGTCAAATCCCCTTCTGCCTTTCCCTTGTAAGGACACCTGTCACTGAATGTAGAGCCCACATAGATAACCCAGGATGATCTCATCTTGAGATCCTTATGAATAATTACACCTTATTAATAATTCATAACTACCCCTTTCAAATAAAAGTCACATTCATTAAGAGGTGGACACATCTTTCTAGGTGGTCACCATTCAATCCATTACATATCATGCTGGGAACAAACCCTTGCGTCCACTATTATCCTTGATTTAGACCATAGAATGCGGTCAATTCTAGAGTGATTAGTCCAGTGGTCCTGGGTTCGATGGCATGTCAGGATCACTGGGGCATCTTTTAAAATTCCAAAATCTGGACTGCATTATAGACCAATTAAGTCACATTCCCTGGGGGTAGAACAAAAGCATCTGTGTTTTTCAAAGTTCTTCAGGTGATTCCAAAGTGCAAAGTTAGGAACTATGAGATAAGGGCATAAGTGGAGGCTGGTCATAGAGACCCTGGGTTTTCTGAATTAATTCAGAAACTTTGGGTTTTATCTATTAGCAACTCTAGTACTCTGGAATATTAGCAGGACCCTATGGGGCACCTGGGCACAAAAGCTTTTCTGGGTCCTCCATTTCTGATTACAGGAAATAGGCTTCTTTTGGCCTCCATGACCTTCCTTGAGTTCCAACTGGGCAGATTCCTACAGCTGCTAATTACAGAAGGGAGGGGATGCAGAGACAGGGGAGAAGCAGTCAAAAGAAACAATAGTACAGCTTTGGGGCAGGGTCCTGGTTCCCCCTGAAGGGATATAAATAATATTTTTGAGCTGTTTTCAGATACTGAACCCCTACCAGGTTTGAGATAGTAACTACTTGCTGCCCACAAGACCTGTTGGATCCAAAAGGTCAAAGATGCTGACTCCTACTCATCTCATGACCAACCAATCAGAAAAATGTCTACAAGCTGATCATGTTCTCTTTGAACCATTGCTATAAAACTCAGTACGCCACACAGTTTTGAGGGCAACCCACTGTGGGTCCCTTTGCTTGGCAAAGCAATAAAGCTATTCTTTTCTGCTTCACCCCAAACTCAATCTCTGAGATTTATTCTGTTTGGGGGTACAGAGACAGGATTCGGCTTCCGTAGGAACACAGAGGAATTTATTTTTCATCAGTTCACCTGTGTAAACCAAGGTGCTCCTGCATGCCATTTCTGCCTGTGCTTTGGGCCAACTCTCATCTGCAAGATCGGAGTTTAATACAAGGGTTTCAAGTGGGACTTGAGGAAATTTGCAAGATAAATCAAGCTCAGACTGCATTACCAACTTGATTCAAGAGTACTCTTTGCAATGGGGCTGGATCTAGAGATAACCTTTTGTCTCCAAATCTAAATTATATGAAGGCTTTAGGCGGTGTGAGGAGCACTGCATTCCTGGAAGAATCCTTTCCTAAAGTTCCTAAACACTTTGTGCTTATAAAAACAACTTGCCATTTTTTGCAAAAGCTCTCAGAGTGTTAGTATAGGTGATGTTTGCTAGGTTGGGCTCTTCAGAGAATTAGCAGACTCTTCTTTCAGTTATTTTCTTCTAACACTGTTTCACACACTGACCTCCACGGGGTACAGATTTCCTCTCTCAGCAAAACTCCAGAAGACATGTGGGAACTGCCTCAGGAAACCAGCATATATCACTATCAAATACTACCACCATCCAAAAACTTAAACCCAATGCTGCTGCTGCTGCTGCTGCTGCTAAGTCGCTTCAGTTGTGTCCGACTCTGTGTGACCCCATAGACGGCAGCCCACCAGGCTCCTCAGTCTCTGGGATTCTCCAGGTAAGAACACTGGAATGGGCCGCCATTTCCTTCTCCAGGGGAATCTTCCTGACCCAGGGATCAAACCTGTGTCTCTTACATTTCCTGAATTTGTGGGGAGGTTCTTTACCACCAGCACAACCTGGGAAGCGCCTTCTCTTACTATGAAGGATATATACTTGATAAAGTAGATTAGGATGCCCATCCCAGGATCAGTTTGTTTTCAAAACACAGCCTTATGCCAAAGCAATAAAGTCCCAAATTGTAGCATTAAGGCACTGACCTGTTTTGAGACAAATGTTGAAATAACTGAATGAGGGGGCTTGGTCCCTTGAAACACACAACATATCTGTTCACCCACTTTTCCTACACATTAGGCTACACCCAGGGCTGGCAATTTTGGAGCATCCATAGAATGCACTGGTAGTTGGCTATGTACGTGCACTCTGTCATTTACAGCCCAAGAACCTCAGAATCAACTAGAATTAAGGAAACTGAAGTTGGCTTGGGAAGGGGCCATGGATCCTGGGAAATTTAAATCTTTTGGCCTGGAGAAAGAGGTGGGAGTATGAACTCTAAAATTTCCATCCTAGAGGAGATGAATAAAAACATGCAAAATCATTCACTTTATACTTACATAGATAGTAAAACTACATTTAAAAATAACCCAAGAGAATGAATATCACAGAAGTCAGGATAAAGTTACGTTTTTGGGAAGGGAGTTAATATACAGAAGAAAAGGCAGTTGAGGCCTTCCAAAGTAGAACAATATTCTATTTCTTTATCAGCTGATGGTCCCACTTGTGTTTTATTATTAACTAATAATTAATTGTTTCATACAGTATATTCTTTTCTATATAAGCTATAATCTATAATTTAAAAATATAACTGAGTTAACTTGGACAATGAAATATTTAAAAAAACAAATTTTTTCTTTATGATCTTTTATTTCAACAGTACACTGGATTTGCACTCTTATTTGTCAATCATTAAACAACAGTTACCTTAACACGTAGTATCTTTAAGTTGGAAATTTTCAAATTCCATTTTTAGAACACAAGAGAAGTTCTCTTCAGGGGTGAGGACACGGCACCGTAAGCAAATGGCTCCGTTCGGTAAACATGCCTTATTGTCATTGTTTAGCCACTAAGTCGTGTCTGATTCTGCGACCCCATGGACTGTAACTTGCTAGGCTCTTCTCGCAAGAAGAGCTAGAATATTTCCAGGCAAGAATACTGGAGTGGGTTACCATTTTCTTCTCCAGGGTATCTTCCCTACCCATGTCTATGTCTCCCACTCTGCCGGCAGATTCTTTACCACTGAATTACCAATTCTGAAAAAGAGAAATCCTGAGAAATGAGTAAAATGGCAGTTGGAAGAGAAGGTTGGAGTATGGGCAGGAAAATGCCATTTAACTAGTCTTCCTGTCCAATTTTCCATGCATTTTCACTTTTTCTTTTCTTACAGAGTTTGCATCACCCCCACCCCCACCAAGTACTGCTGGTTTTCACCCCAATAATGCCTGCAAAAGCCATTTGTAGAGTCAACTGGAAGATATTTTGGAAAAAATGGGAGTGTGTGGCTCCAGAAATGTGGACCTAGACTCCAAAATCTGGCCCTTTGTCCCAATTCCCTTCCTTGGGAATTGCCTGAAGAAATGCCTCTGCCAGGGCTTGTTAATTTGCAAATGGACTTTTCCCATTGTTTGCGAGAAAGTAACAGCAGAAGAGCATTTTAAAAAGCTAATGTAAACGAACAGCCTTTATGTCAAGGTGATTAAAACATTTTTATTCTGCTAATGCAGATTTTAAAAGTAGAATTTCAGTTACAATCTTTCCTTTTTCTCTAAAAAAGTAATTTTGGAATGAAGACTGGAAAGGTAATATTCTTTTTACTTTACATAAGATATTACTGGAATGAAAATGGTGGTGATCTGTTTTAAAAAATTGTTTTTTAATCCATGCAAGAATGTAATTCTCAATTGCTTGCTTTTTGTTCCTAATTTCTCTTATCCAAAAATCTAACGAGTCACACATTTCAAATTCTTTTTTAATACCCCCAAACGTTTATCGCATATACTCTGGTTTATTGGTTTTGGCAATTTTAGCAAAGCTAACGATTCTTTTGCAAGGCAAGAAACATTATGAAGACTAATTTTAGGTATCGAAACTGATCATTAAACTAGAATTTTTGTGAGAGTGAATCTGGTAATACAAGCTCATAAGGCTTTCTTTGTTGTGGCAATATTTATTTACTGATATCCTGACACATTGTCTATTCTACCTTAAAAAAAGAAAGTATGTCCGCTAAGTTAGAACTGAAGTATTCAAAGAGTTTCCTAAATTCAGCAACTGCTCAGCCACCAGCGCAGAGAAAGTAAGTTATTTAGAATTGCTTACGTTTTGAATAAATGCAGTGAACAGACGCTCCTTCCCGTTTCTATGGCTAAGAGAATTTTGAGAGCGGAGCCTACACAGGGGTGCCCTTCGCCTAGTTTACCATGGGGTGGCGCTCTAAGGCCCAGATTTGCCCACCCTCGCTTCCTTGCGCTATTGTAGGCTGCGGAACCTTCTTTAGCTCTCTTCTAGCTCTTTCTGGCTGTACATGTAAAATATAGAGAGTAAAAACTCATTGACCGTACAGCACTGATGAAAATAACAAAGTAATTAGAAATCACTGGACATTTGTATACTTAGTTATCCCAAGTATGTTTATACAGCTGATAGAAATGAAGGTTTTGGATAAAAGAAATAGTAACTATAATTTCAAAGTTAAAATTAATTTTTTTCCTGAAAATATTTTAGATTTAAAAAAAAAACCCTTTTATATCTAACTTCCCCGGGATCCACCTTAAACTTTTAAATAAATTATGCCATACAACACGGTTTTAAAAACCAGTGATGCAAAGAGACTGAAAGCTCTTATTGAAGTCAAAGTTGCTGTGTATATTTTTTTCATGATAAAAGAAGAAAGGTGTATTTTAAATAACGAAGATTTCAGGCTAGCAGCTATTTTTTTTGGACACCATGGACTACATACACCCTTTGAGAGGTATTAAAGAAACATGCAAAGTCTTAGAATAAACTACAACTTAAACTCTGTTCCCCCAATAATCTCAATCATTTTTATTGTCTTACAGGGCAGATATATTACTTTATGCAGAGGGAAAAAGGAGAGCTCCATTATCAAAGGGAAAGAAGCATAGAGGATAAGGTTCACAGCTACAAAAATACATATGATTCATTTCAAAATGGAGCCTTCTTAAAGACAGTGGTCTGGTTAGCCATCAGTATCTTCGATCCTCAACAGGAAAATATTCTTCCAGACGCATAGTTTGGATGGTGCTATATTTACCATTTTCCGTCTTATTTATTTTACTTAATAACATTTCACGGGCAGTTCCCCAAATCATTAAATACTCTAAAAAATATCTGATTGCTGATGGCTATTTCATGATTGTTTTAACAAACTGTTAATCATTTGGCCAACTGTCTTCTGTTTTTCTAAATAATGGCTTAATAACTACTGTAAGTAAAATTTTCACAGCATCAAGCAACTTGTTTTAAATTTTTAAGGAAGTTTTTTTTTTAGAAAAATAACATATCTGATCTTTTAAAAGTTTTTTTAAAAAAACCATTTTTATGCAGTATTAGATCAATATAAAATCAATATAAAATTTTATATCATATAAAATTGATTTGCTATGGACACTTTATTCCCTTTTTGTCTGGATGTTAAGCTCCCTAATGAGAGTAAACTGGTACCAGACTTACCTGGATCACTTTTGAGATGCTACATTTCTAGAAATATAAAAATCACCTCTGGAACTATTTGTTAATATTTCTGTCAGATTTCATACTCAACAAATCAGGAATATTAAAACTAATTTAGTATTCAAATGTTGATGCTTTATGTTACTTTTTACAGAAATATTTGGATTTTAAAGGGAAACTAAGAGCTATCCTGGGAAAAACTTTTGCCTGTAAACCAAGAAAGTGCCATTCTTTTTGAGAAGATCATGTATTTAATTTTGTGCATGAAAATGAATTCCCCACATGAAGGCTGCTAAGTACAGGAGACATTTGTCTATGATCTCAAAATAATGGGAAAAAACCCGAAGATATAAAAGGTTATGTTTGGATATGGAGTTAAGCATATGGTATCTGCTTTGAAATTCTCTATATTTAGGCATGAATGTTTTCTGAGGTATTCAAGCATAGTCTTTTTTGACTTTCTGTTTACATATGTCATAGTCATCATTTTCTATCAAAGAAAAACCTTTGCTTTAAAAAAATTAACCTGTAAGAAAATAAAAGAGGATTTTCATAATGTAAAATTTTCTCGCTAAGGCTGTTATAAAGAACAAATCCAGTTTAGAGCAGATATTTCAAAATCTTACAACTGGTTTCATCGAACCCAATTTAATCTTTTTTTTTCCACTGTGATTTACATAACTTTTGAATGCATTGTGATAACAACTTGGGAGATTGTAATGTTATATTCATACATCAAAAAAGGCATTTCTTCTACAGGTCAATATTTAAAAGCTTTATAGGAAGAAGTACAAGACTCTTAATTGACAACTCTCCTGAAAGCAAGAAAAACTACATACTTTTAGGACTTTTCCGATTACTGTCATTGCCAAAGGAAGACAGGCAAAAAGGAGTTACCGATGTCTCTAGAGAGCAGTGACCACTGTGAAGGAGTTGGTTTTTTATAGTCACCAGGCCAGACCCTGGTGCAGGTGGGTGCTTCCCTCACAGACTCTGCCTGGTGGAATGAGCTGCACAGGAAAATCGTGCATCTGTGGATGTCTGTCATTTGGGGACCACAACCAGCGCTGTATTTTCTTAACCCAATATGGACAGAGGACGTGTTTGGATTGTATTGTATGACATCCCCTTCTCTATCAAAAAGGTCCAAGAGGGGAAGGGGGTGGGGCCTGGCTTTTTAAGGATGGGTCTAATGCGTTCAGCTGTTATCACACTTTGCTGATTGTAATCACTCGTTTTATGGCTTCTTTTCCAGCTGCTCCAAAAATTCATTGCCGTGTCTTCTAGGTTTATTTTTAATATCCTGTAATTCAAAGATCTAAGAAAGGAGAGTTGAAATAGAAATCCATGTCCTGATTCCCTCCCCATTTTTTTCTCATGGGGAAGAAGGGATTTAAGATTTTTGGACACATTCTTCAAAATCCTTTCTGGAGAAATGTGTTCTTTTCTGTAGGGAAGGAGTCAGTTTGGAGAACATCCACAGGCTTATTCAGTTGATGAGGGAATTGGGACAAGATCCTGTGTAAACACAGCAAAATGTTTAAATTAAAAAAAATAATTCTATCTTCAGAGCATTTATTATTAAAATGTTTCTTTTTTGAGAGTGGTAGCAAAAAAGTAGTTACTGTGTTGGCATCTTAGGATTTCTAGATCCCTGAAATAAAGTGTTTTCTTTAAACGCTGTTGTTCTAAAACTTTAGCGAAGGTTTAAAAGTGTAGTTCTATATGCTTCAGATCACTTTCACAGTTAGGAAAGCTAATAGACGGGGTGGGGATGTGTGTGGGATGTGGTGTCCCCACACGTACTCTCTCTGAAATACCTTGGCTTACATTTTAAATTTGACCTATTTCAGAGAAAGTATTAAGTGTCAGTTTTCTCTGTTTCCTCTTGTCAGCTTAATCTTCCTAAGAGTCAGATCTGAGAAACAGTTCAGCTAATATTTATAAGTTGCTATTTCTACATTTTCCACTGTGCAGCAGTCATCCTTTCAGTCATGTTAAAGTCTTTTAAGAGCCCATACAAAGAAAACCCCCCAAACCAAAAACAGAGAAACCTGCCTGTAAATCAGAAAGACGCAGTTTCTTGATTCCAGTGAGGGGCAGCTTTACTGTCCGTCTCCTGTCACCACAGCTGTCAGCAAGATGCCTTAATTGTCACCAGGGATCAGATTGTTCCTTAAGTAATTGTTCAGATTGGCTAATCTACGTCCATCATCTGCAAAGGGCAGGCAGTCCCAAGCATCCTGTAATTTAGATAAAGCTCCCATCCTGGGTGTAAACATCATTGTTTGGGTGACCAAGGGTCAGAGGACCAGAGAGCCTACCCATGGGTGGAATAAGAGTGTGAACTGTAAGCTGAGGACTGGGTGAGCCTCCAAGCTTACCAGCCTGGATCAGCTGCATGTGTCCCCCCAGCAACAACTGGAAATCAGTAGGAGGTTCTGTTTCATTGATCTCAGTATGCCAAGAACCCAAAGAGAGCCAATAGCCAAGATCACTGCCGAAGCCAGCTCTTATATCTGCACATGTATGGGTTTTATGACATGATTGTGCTGCTGTGTTTCCAAGTTATTCCTAAACTTTTCTTCACTTAAATTTCTGAAAACACACAGTAGTATTTATATAATTATATATATGTATTTGTATATATAATAGTACACCCACTTCATATTAGAATGCAGCCTCCCTTCCTAGAACTACTACATTAGTCAGCTCTTCAGAAGAACTAGTTTAATTCATTATTTTAGACTATGGAAGAGTTTTTTCCCCCTGTATTCATCTGTTCTTTCTTCCATCCAGTAAAAATTTGTTTCAAACTCATACAAGGCAGGAAAGAAAGTTTTCATGTCTTAGAAATGCAAACCCTCTAGAAAGGAGCCAACACCTTACATTTATATAGTTCTTATTCCAAAGGACTTTCAAAAGAATTGAGTGATTTAAAATTTAAAAACAATAGCAACCAGGTCCTTGAGCTCAATTTACTGAGTACAAGTGAAGGGGATGTAGGGGATGGGGGAGGAGAAAGACATCTATGATAAAGAAATAAATTAACCTTTCCAAAAGAACCATTCCTTGAGATGCTTTAGAAAGGGATCCAGAGATGTTTTCCTTTTAAATGAAAATGTGGAAAACTCACCATACACTCTCTCTCCTTCCTGCTTATTACACATTCTACTAATTTTGCAATAAAGCACCCTATTAACTTTGTTTAGCCAGTGCTTATAGAATAGACTCTGGAAAAAAGGTAAAATAAGTACAATTGCTAAATAATAAGAATAACCAGCATATCTTGTGGCATTGTCTTAAGCATTTTACATGTACGAATTCATTTAAACATCACAACAACCTTGTGATATTGGTACTCATATTATTCTCATTTTGTAGCAAAATTGACTCACAGTTTAACTTATTCAAGATCACAGACCATCCTAATGGATTAGCACAGAATAGTTAGAAAAACTGAAAACTTTTTAGAGGAAACAGTCTTTGAGATGGGAATTAAAGGAGAGTAGCGAGGGTTTTTAAGTTCCACGGAGGCAGATAGACAAGGGGCACAGATACTGGTTATTGTTCAGTTGCTAAGTTGTGTCTGATTCTTGGCAACCCCATGGACTGCAGCACGCCAGGCTTCCTTGTCCTCCACTATTGCTTAAGTTTGCTTAAGTTCATATCCATTGAGTCGGTGATGCTCTCTAACCATTTCATTCTCTGCAGCCCTCTTCTCTTTTTCCCTTCAATGGATGCTGGAGATGTAAAATCGACTGGAGAGAAGCAGAGATCCAGCCTGGGGCAGAGGGGGAAAGAGAGCCCAGAGGACCTGTAGGGAGCCCAGGACAGCTGAAGGCAGCCCTGAACAGGCTTGGGGGAGCTTCTTTCTACCTTTTAGCAACTTGATTTTGTCACTTTCACTTATTACACTGAGTACAAGAACTTGGCAACTCAGTAGATTTTTTTCCTTTCCTGCCCACTACTGCAGCTATTTTTCAAGAATTTTTCTTTGTGATTACAAAAAAATAGCTGATTACTGCAGCTACATACTGCTTGTACATGCTTCTTGAAGCAACTATGAAACATATAAAACACACTCACAAGAAAATAATGACATTTATAATTCTACCTTCCAGAGATGTATACGTAACCATTTTAGTGAGTGCATCAGATTGAATTTATTTAACAGATCTGCTATTGATAGGTAGATTCTTTCCCCCGCCTTTTTTTTTCCCCTCTGCTGTTCTATACAGTGCTTCATGGCTTCCCTGGTGGCTCAGACAGTAAAGAATCTGCCTGCAATCTAAGACCTGGGTTTGAGCCCTGAGTCGAGACGATCCCCTGCAGAAGGGAATGGCAGTAGGAGATGACTGGACAATGAACGTTTTCATATATATCAGTTCAGTTCAGTTGCTCAGTCGTGTCCGACTCTTTGCAACCCCGTGAATAGTAGCACGCCAGGCCTCCATGTTCATCACCATCTCCCGGAGTTCACTGAGACTCACGTCCATCATATTATAATATGAAATTATAATAAATAATCCCAGTTGGGGAAAGTATTAATTGGAAAGTATGTTCATTGAAGTATTTTCTTAGTTCCTCAGTCATGTCTGACTCTTCTACCCCGTGGACTATAGACTCTTTTCATGGAATTCTCCAGGCAAGATTACTGGAGTGGGTTGCCATTCCCTTCTCCAGGGGCTCTTCCTGACTCAGGGATCAAACCTGGGTCTCCTGCATTGCAGACAGATTCTATACTATCTGCGCCACCAGGGAAGCCCATAATTTTATATTAACTGACTCATTTAAAACACTGTGCACAAACTTCGAGTTTTATAATATGGAATTTATATAAATTTTGGTGGTTCTAATGGATTTCAATGTTCACAAAGTTGGCTGTGTTATAGAGATATATAATGGGAAATTTTCTGGTTGTAGAACTGTGTAAACTGGATCGAATTCTAAAAGAGACTTGGTGACCAATATTAGCTCTACAATCTTCTGCCTAAACAATAGCACGCACTCTCTTATACTAATATGAACATAAATGGATTATAAAAGATTTTCTACTAATCCAAATACAGTCCTTTGGAATTTTTAAAAGAAGTATACATATATATGATATATAATTGTACATATATATTTTAATGATTTTTATACTTAGTGCTAAATGTAGATTGTACCATTGTACCATAGACTGTACCATTTTATCCCTCTCGAAGCAAAGAATGAGAAAGTCATTTCCTCATACGTCAAACCACACAGGTAGAGCTTCCTATGCTTTCAACTTTGAATTTACAAGCTTTCATGGTGAGGAACAAAGCCATGCCTCAAACAGCAGGTCACCTCTGCTTGCCACCAATAGATGGCGATGGCTGCCACTTGGATGTTTTCACGTGCATTTAGGAATGGATTACTTTAAGCCTTTTCCAAGTTAAACTTTAAAAATCATTATTGATTTGCTAAGCAAAAGTAGTATCTCCTTGTTTAAATTTAGATTTCGTCATTAAGGAAACTAAACAGGTTTTGTATGTTCATCTGTATTTATTCTGTGAATTGTCACTTCTGCTCTTTTTATTTTGTGGTGCTCATGTTTTTCATGATTTAAACATCATTCCAGGTTTCCATTTGCCTTCTAGTGTGTAACTGTGTTTAAAGTTTAAATGGATAAAGGAAAGGGAAGAGGTACAGAAGAGGTACCTGTCCATCCTAAAGCAAATCAGTCCTGAATATTCATTGGAAGGACTGATGCTGAAGCTGAAACTCCAATACTCTGGCCACTTGATANTGGTGCTCATGTTTTTCATGATTTAAACATCATTCCAGGTTTCCATTTGCCTTCTAGTGTGTAACTGTGTTTAAAGTTTAAGTGGATAAAAGAAAGGGAAGAGGTACAGAAGAAGTACCTGTCCATCCTAAAGCAAATCAGTCCTGAATATTCATTGGAAGGACTGATGCTGAAGCTGAAACTCCAATACTTTGGCCACTTGATACAAGGAACTGACTCACTGGAAAAGATCCTGATGCTGGGAAAGACTGAAGGCGGGAGGAGAAGGGGATGACAGAGGATGAGATGGTTGGATGGCATCATCAATTCGATGGACATGAGTTTGAGTAAACTCCGGGAGTTGGTGACGCACGCTGCAGTCCATGGGGTTGCAAGTAGTCGGACACAACTGAGTGACTGAACTGACTGACTGACTGACAGAAGTTTTAAACGTTTATATAGACATTACTATTTTGTTTCTTATAATTAGTTTTCATCTTTATGCTCAACAAGCTTCTCTTCATCTCAAGATCAGAAAAATAGTTTACTACAGTTTGTTTTTTTAAAGTAATTAACTCTTTGATATGTCTGATATTTATTTTAGTGTTACGAGGCCAGGAGCAATTCAACATTATTTTTTTCCCAAAAGTGAAAGTGAAAGTCATTCAGTTGTGTTCAACTATACAGTCCTTGAAATTCTCCAGGCAAGAATACTGGACTGGGTAGCCTATCCCTTCTCCAGCAGATCTTCCCAACCCAGGAGTTGAACTGGGGTCTCTTGCATTGCAGGAAGATTCTTTTTTTTTCCTTTGGAAGAAAAGCAGTTTTTTTCCCAAAGAGCTAACAAATTCTTTCTGTACTGTTTTAAGCAACCCCACTTTTCTATAACGGTTAGAAATACTGAGATCTACCTTGCTTTGTTTCAGACCTTTCTATTCTATCCCATTTAAATTCATCTGGGCTTCCTTTGTGGCTCAGCGGTAAAAGAATTTACCTGCAATGAAGTAGACGTGGGTTTGATCCCTGGGTTGAGAAGATCCCCTGGATGAGAAAATAGCAACCCATTCCTGTATTCTTGCCTGGGAAATCCCATGGACAGAGGAGCCTGGAGGGCTACAGCCCACAGGGTTGCAAAGAAGTCAAACACGACTGAGCAACTAAACAACAAAAATATGTTTAATTACAGGAGCTACTTGGATTCAGTAATACTCCTCAATATACTGTCATGCTGATGGACCTCAGCATTGTTTCTCTTTTTGTTTTCATTATTTTAAAATATTTTATTGGTTTGGACTTCTAAATTACTACATAAACACACGCTTCTTATAACAAATTAAATAGCAGAGCATTGTGTAAAGATTAATGATGTCCCCCTCCTCCTTCTAGCCTTACTCTGCTGAGAAAACAAGGCTTATAATTCAACGCATAAAATTTTGCACTTTTGTCTGTGTTCTTATGACATAATAATGATGATGATAAAGACTCTTTGGGAAGAAGTGCTTCCTTCTTTCATTTTAAATGAGGATTTCTTTCCATAGTCTTTCATTTTTGCTTTTTAACCAGGGATTGAACCCTTACCCCCTGAAGTGGAAGTGCAAAGCCTTAACCACTGGACCTCCAGGCAATTCCCCAAAGAGTCTTTTTAAAAAATATTTATCTATTTATTTGGCTGTATTTGATCTTAGTTGCAACACACAGGGTCTTCAAACCTCACAGTGGCATATGGTCAGTGTCCTGACCAGGGAGCAAACCTTGGCTTCCTGCGTTGGAAGTGTGGAATCTTAGCCACTGGACTGCTAGGTAAGTTCCCTAAAGAGTCATTCTTAATACCATTCTAGTACTCTAGCTCAAACTACAATTAATTTTTTAAAAATTCCCATTACATCAGTTTTTTGCCCAGGATTGCACTACAAACTTGTACAGACTGGGATTTTAAAGGAGGTCTCCCATGCTGGTCCACTTTGTTTACACTATATCAGAGTGTCATATTTACTCTGACCTCAGCTAATAATCTTATTAACTAATGATAGCTAATCCAAGTTGTTCATTTAGCATCTTAGAATATAAAAAAGATTTCACCAACTCTTTATCAGCAGTAGATAAAGCCATTTTGCTTTACTTAATCTGGTGGGGTGATGGAGGTGGGGTGAGGGTAGAGGGATCTTTTTCCCTGTAAAGAATGACCTATCCATAATCCAGAAAGATACATGCCCCTCAGCGTTCATTGCAGCAGTCTTTACTGCCGTCAGGACATGGAGGCAACCTAAATGTGTATCAACAGAGGAACAGATAAAGAAGCTGTGGTAGTAATACATATAAATATGGGATATTACTGAGCCATTAAAAGGAGTAAAATAGTGCCATTTGCAGTGTCGTGGATGGACCTAGAGAGTGTTATACAGAGTGAAGTAAGCCAGAAAGAGGAAAACAAGCATCATAATTCAGTTCATTTCAGTTGAGTTGCTCAGTCATGTCCAACTCTTTGCAACCCCATGTCCATTGAGTCGGTGATGCCATCCACCCNTGCTTTACCCTCTGAGCCACCAGGGAAGCCCATCTTATAGTAAATGTTTATCTATTTTATACATAGTCGTTTTTGTCTGTTAATCCCAAACCTCTAATTTGTCCCTGCTCCCCAACTTCCTTTCCCACTTGGTAATCACAAGTTTGTTTTCTATGTCTGAGTCTGTTTTTTTTTTTTAACTTGGGAAATATTATTTTATATCTAGAAGTATAGTTGATTTATAATGTGTTAATTTTAGACGTACAACAAAGTGATTCAGTTACATGCACATAGAGATCTATTTTTTTCAGATTCTTTTCCCTCAAAGATTATTATAAAATATTATGTATAGTTCCCTGTGCTATACAGTAAGTCCTTGTAAGTTATCTGTTTTATATATAGTAGTGTGTACATGTTAATCCCAGGTTTGGGTTTTGTATATACATTCATTTTATTACTCTTTAGATTCTACAAATAAGTAATATCATGTAGCATTTGTCTTTTTCTATCTGGCTTACTTCACTGAGCATAATATATGTTGCTGAAACTGGTAACATGTCCATTGTTTTTTGTGGCTGAATAATATTCCACAACACACACACATATGGATAGATATAGATATGTACATATACATATGTGTGTGTGTGTGTATAGCACATCTCCTTTATCCATTCATCTGTTGATGGGCACTTGGGTTGCTTCCATGTCTTGGCTATCAGAAGTAGTGTTGCTCAGACCCTTAGGGTGCATGTATCTTTTCAAACTAGTATTTTCATTTTTTCTGATTATATACGCAGGAGTGCTTCCCTGATGACTCAGTGGTAAAGAAACTGCTTGCAAAGCAGGAGATGCAAAAGATTGGTTCAGTCCCTAGGTCAGGAAGATCTCCTGGAGGAGAAAATGGCTATCCACTACAGTATCTTTGCTTGAAAAACTCTATGGACAGAGGAGCCTGGCAGGCTACAGTCCAAAGAGTCACAAAAAGTTGGACACAATTGAGCGACTGAGCTCATTGCATACCCAGGAGTGGAGTTGCTAAATGACTCAGTAGTTCTATTTTTATTTTTTAAGGAACCTTTATACTATTTTTCACAGTGGCTGCATCAATTCACATTCCCATCAACAGTGTATGAGTATTCCCTTTACGCCACATCATCTCCAATATTTGTTATTTTTTTATGATAGCCATTTTGTTTTTTTATGCTGCAACTTTCTTGAGTTCATGTATTATTTTATTCACTATACTCTTGCTTTGCTTTTTAATAGCATTTTGGTGGAAACTTTAGAGGTTTTTTTACATATAAAATAATGTCATCTATGGACAAAGGTAATTTTACTTCTTCTTTTCTAATTTATATGTCGTATTTGTTTTTTCTGCCTAATTTCTCTAGCTGGAACTTTCAGTACTATGTCAAATAGTTATGGTAGGCATCCTTGCCTTTTTCCTGATATTAGAGGAAAAGCTTCCAACTTTCCCTCATTAAATATGATGTTTGCTGTAGGCTTTTCATATATGGCTTTTTGTTATGTTGAGGTAATTTCTTTCTATTCCTAATTTGTTGGCTATTTTTATCATGAAATGAATTTTGTGAAATGCCTTCTCTGCACTGATTCAGATGATCAGATGGTTTTTGTCCTTGCTTTATTTTGTTAATGTGGTATATTACACTGGTTTTCATGTTCAACCATTCTTGCATCCCGGGTATAAATATCACTCGATTGTGGCATATGATCTTTTTTAATGTGCTGTTGAATTTGGCTTGCTAGCATTTTAACATTTTTATATGAGGGATATTGGTTTAGAGTTTTCTTTTTCTGTTGTCATCNATTGATTGAGATGATCAGATGGTTTTTGTCCTTGCTTTATTTTGTTAATGCGGTATATTACACTGGTTTTCATGTTCAACCATTCTGGCATCCCGGGTATAAATATCACTCGGTTGTGGCATATGATCTTTTTTAATGTGCTGTTGAATTTGGCTTGCTAGCATTTTAACATTTTTATACGAGGGATATTGGTTTAGAGTTTTCTTTTTCTGTTGTCATCTGTTTTTCGTAACAGGGTAATGCTGGCCTTACTCAACAAGTTTGGAAGTGTTCCCTCCTCTTTGATTCTTTAGAAGAATTTGAGGTTTGGTATTAATCATTTATTTAATGTTTTGTAGAATTCCCTGATGATGCTATCTGGTCCTTGGTTTTTATTTGTTGGAAGATTCTCTTAAATTGCTTTAATATCTTCACTAGTTATAGGTCTGTCCAGATTGTTTATTTCTTCATAATTCAGTCTTGGTAAATTGCATGTTTCTATGAATTTATCCATTTACTCTGAGTTATCCAATTTGTTGGCATGTAATTGTTCTTAGTAGTCTTTTATAATCCTTTTTATTCTGTGGCATCAGTTGTAATGTCTCCTCTTTCATGCTTAATTTTAATTTATTTCTTTTTTTTTTTTTTTTCCCTTCCCNTTCTATGAATTTATCCATTTACTCTGAGTTATCCAATTTGTTGGCATGTAATTGTTCTTAGTAGTCTTTTATAATCCTTTTTATTCTGTGGCATCAGTTGTAATGTCTCCTCTTTCATGCTTAATTTTAATTTATTTCTTTTTTTTTTCAGTGTAGCTAAGAGTTTATTAATTTTGTTGATCCTTCTGAGAAACTTTTCTGGTTTTGTTAATTTTTTTTCTATTCTCTATTTTATTTATCCCTACTCTAATCTTTATCATTTCCTTCCTTCTGCTGACTTGACCATCATGTTTTTATTAAGACATATTTATATGCCAAAATTTTAAATATCTTTACCTCTAGCTATTTCTGCTTTATTGACTGTGCCAAAGCCTTTGATTGTGAGGATCACAATAAACTGTGGAAAATTCTGAAAGAGATGGGAATACCAGGCCACCTGACCTGTCTCTTGAGAAACCTATATGCAGGTCAGGAAGCAATAGTTAGAACTGGACATGGAACAACAGACTGGTTCCAAATAGGAAAAGGAGTATGCCAAGGCTGTATATTGTCACCCTGCTTATTTAACTTCTATGCAGAGTACATCATGAGAAATGCTGGGCTGGAAGAAGCACAAGCTGGAATCAAGATTGCTGGGAGAAATATCAATAACCTCAGATATGCAGATGACACCACCCTTATGGCAGAAAGTGAAGAGGAATTAAAAAGCCTCTTGATGAAAGTGAAAGAGAAGAGCAAAAAAGTTGGCTTAAAGCTCAACATTCAGAAAACTAAGATCATAGCATCTGATCCCATCAGTTCATGGGAAATAGATGGGGAAACAGTGGAAACAGTGTCAGACTTTATTTTTGGGGGGCTCCAAAATCACTGCAGGGGGTGACTATACCCATGAAATTAAAAGACGCTTACTGCTTAGAAGGAAAGTTATGACCAACCTAGACAGCATATTCCAAAGCAGAGACATTACTTTGCCAACAAAGGTCTATCAGGTCAAGGCTATGGTTTTTCCAGTGGTCATGTATGGATGTGAGAGTTGGACTGTGAAGAAAGCTGAG
>SJYW01037289.1:0-25129 GCA_006410735.1 Raphicerus campestris | reverse complement strand
AAAAAAAAAAAAAAAAAAGCAAAACTGAACTAAATTATCTGAAAGAGTGAAAAGAATGAAATAAAGATTATGTTCATAATGCTATCATTGGTTAGTTTAATGATATGAACAAAAGCAGCACTCTGTTACTAGAGGAGGTGAACTATTTTGAAGAAAGGCAAAAAGTCAGAAAGCTAGAATACCATACAACAGGAAAATCTGAGGAAGGGGGAAATGCCCAGTAGATGGAGAGCCTGGTTTGGATATACAGTAAGTCCCCTCCACATGAACCTACAAGTTGCAAACTTTCAAAGATGTGAACATGCATTCCATCCACATCAGGTGTGAATGAAATTGCAGCTTTCCTTCCATCTCCTGTTGCTGACCATCCTTCAGCTCTACCATCGCCCCCTTCCTTTCCCTCGTCCAGTCAATAACTCTTCTCGCCTGTTGCTCGATGCCAGTCCCTATACCAATTGTTGTGCTGTACTACTGTACTTTCTAAGGTACTGTACTATAAGATTAAAGTTGTTTTCTTTATTTTTTGTAGTTTTTTTAATTATTATTTGTGTGAAAAGTATTATAAATCTGTTCAAGTACAGCACTATAGTTGATTGTGTTAGTTGGGCAGCTAGGCTAACTTTGTTGTAAGACTTGCAATCTTATTTTTTATGGATATATTTCTTATATTTCTTATTTTATGAACAAATTGGACTTACAAACGCACTCTTGGAATGGAACTCGTTCATATGTAGGGAACTTACTGTACTTTGGCTGGAGTTTTGAATTCTCTCTGACATTTCAAACTTTACTCTCAGCCTTAAGCACTGTGGCTGCTGGTAAAGAACCCTCCCCAGCTCCCCTATGCTTGCCTTTTAGCAGAGAGGCACAAGCCCACTGGAGTAGAAGTATGGGCAACTGTGTACTTGCTAATGAGTAAATAGAGAGCCAGGGATGCAGAGGAAGGGAAACAACCCCCTTGATTACAGAGATCCCTTGATAAGAGAAGCCCTGTGGGAGCCACTTCTTATATTTCTGTTAATTCATCTTTGTATCATATTATTTGCATTTCTTGAATCTCAATAACCTTGTTTGTAATATACATACATTCTATCAGGAAATCTCTAAACTATTCAATATTTGAATTTCTGAAGATCCATTTTTAGAAATCTACTGTCATCACTAGATGAATGGTTGGATCCTAGTCATCAAGGAAAGGTCTAATTAGTTTTGTGGTTAGCATGCTTCAGTGAATACAGAATTAAAATTATAATGTTGTATACATGAACTTACATGATGTTATTAACCAATATTACCTGAGTAAAAAGGTCTAATTGTCTTCTGTTAATTTTTTTTAATAAATAACTGTTGAATGCTGGCTCCCCAAAAGTGCCTGAACAATTTGTAGATTAAAAAAAAGCTAAGCTTATTGCTTAGCAAGTTGGACTAGCACTATCCCAAGAGAATAACTCTCTAACATCTCAGAAAAATGAGGGTGAAGCTGGGATCTTTGCAGATATTTTGAAGTCTGGTTTAGTGTTGGGGAGTGGGATTTGGTTACAGTTGGGTAAAGATCATAATATAGGTTTGGTGAACATAGCAAGGCAAGGGTTTTGAGCCAAGAGGTTGAAAGTATCAATTTCCCATAGTCTTCCAAATGTTTCTCACTGGAGCTCTTGATCCAATCCCAGTCTCTCCCCTCTTTCAGTGGATGACCTGATCTCCTACTTTGCTGGGACCAGGCCACCTGATATCCTTGAATTCTTTTTTGTCCATTGAAAAGTTCTTGATTTCGTCCATTCTTTCCTCTTTACCCATCTCTTAAGAGAACAGTGCATTCTTAAAACTCTGTATAGCTTGGTCTTGTTTCTGCCTCATAGCCATTTACCCATTAATCATCTGCTTTTTCTTATATGCTAACTTAATGATTCTTTTCCCTTGGCCTAAAAACATGATTATGTATCTTTCAGCATAAAAAATATCTACTGGGTCTGTGGGTTACAAGCCATGGTCTTCTACTGTTTTTTCTCTTCTGCCTGAGTCTCTATCTCTTGCTTTCTTGACAAGTCCTGACAGCCTTGATGGGGACTAGGAAAAAGGAAAATTCTCCCTTCAGCCTAAATCCATCTGTAGGTATCATCTTCTCACTCTCCAATCCTGTTCTTCTCTGCCAGGGTTTTAGAAAGTGTAGCTAAGGCTGCTTGTCCGCACTCACTCATTCCCATTTACTTCCCATTTCATTGTAATCTAAGGACTTGGGAAGGTTATAAGAGATTAAGTGCCAGTTTCAAAGGAAAATTTAAATTCCTTGTCTTCATGGTATATGACACTGCTGACTACTCCCTCTTCATTGCAAAACATATTTCTTTGGCTTCTGACATCACCCCTTCTTGATTTTTTTCTGAAACTCTAAACTTTTCTCTCTCACTAATTGGTTCCTTTTTCTACCTTGGCTCCTTAGATGTTACCAATTATTTCAGGCTTTTGTCCTTAATTTCTCTCTTCTATCACAATATCTGTTCTCATGGGATGATTTTAACCATTATCACTTACCCAAGTTCGTTTGCTAAATTAAAATTTAAAAATTTCCAGCATGACCCTCTCCTTAGTTTCAGATATGCAGTTACCTGTTAAACATTTCCATTTAAATCAATTTATTATTTGCAAAATGAATTTATGATAGTTGTTATGAAAACTCTTCCTTCTACCTTGGCTCTGTTAATGGAACCACTCTCTATTATCCAGTGTTTCCCCAACTTCCCAGATGATAAGCATCACTAGCAATTCTTGTTAATCAGATTAAAGGCTTCCCACTCAGAAATTCTGATTCAGTTAGTTGACTGTGATGGGTAGCTTAGGAAGCACAGATAGTACTGAGCATCATTCTTGCCCTTTTCATCTGCTTCATTCCTACACCACCCATTGGTCACTGAAACTGTCCACTGTAACTACTGAATATTTCTCAAACCACCTCTGCCCTCACTGTCCGCTGTTACAGCTTTAGTTCCAGTCCTCGCAAATCGTTTGGTTTAAAAGTTGTTTTGTGCTTATTCTGCAAAACCAAACCTTCTATTCTCATTGAATTGAGCATCCAGAAGTTCTTTGTTAGGCCGTGTTCTTTCTCATTTCTGTTTTGTGTTCCTGAAACACAATCTCCCATGCTAGCCTCTTTTCCCTGTCAAACAAGCCATCCTTTGAGACCCAACTAAAGTAAGTTAGAACATAGTTACTTGGAACATGGCAAATATATGCTGATTGTGAATGACTAAATCCTTATGTACGTCTTTATTTAGTTTCATCCTGAATGTAGTTTTTCTTGTTCTTGCCAAGAGAGCAGTACTTTGCAGAAATTTTTGTTTCTGCAGAAACAAAAGTAAGCTGTAGCTCATACTTTGGTTTCACGTAGGCTTGAATTTAATTTCTGTTATTTCTATTTAATGATGCAGGGTTTGGGGAAAAGTCTGTAAATGTTCCAAGCCTCAAGCCCTCATCTACAACAAAAGAGATGATAATTGTGAAAATTAAATGACATAGTAGAAGCAATGTGTTGAACCCAGTTCCTGGCACCACTAGGGCTCCAGAATCTTGTACAGTCAATAATTTATAGTCCAAATCATAACTCTTTTGAAAATTAAAGAAGGGTTTATTAATAATTTTTCTGGAAGATACAGACTGTTGACAGCAAAGGACACAAGATTACCTACATACAGGATAGATTTTCAGACAACCTTCTCATTGGAAGGGGGTCAACAGCTAAAGGATTTGCCTCAAAGTTGCACTGGCAGGTGAATCCCACTCTTTGTTACTGAAATATGTCTGAGGTGATAGTGGGGTGGACTAAAAAGACTCTCTTTGCACCATCATTTCCTGGCATATGACAGATGCTTGATATGCATAATCTTTATGGTTATTGACCCAGGAACTTATATGGAATGCTCCTTTCTATTTTCATTTCCAGTCTAAACTTTGAGGCCTTGTCCACCTTCTCTGCTTCAGACGTCAGCCTTCCCACCCTCTTAGTCTCTCCCGGTTAAACGTTTAATGCTGGCCATCTTGTAGAGTACCTCTGCTCTTTGAAGAATGGAAATGGAGCCACACTCACTCCGTCATCTGGGATCAGAGATCTAGTGAGGCTACTTCTTTTTTCGTTAGCCCAGCCACATGACATGCAGGACCTTAGTTTCCCAACCAGTGGAAGTGCAGAGTCCTAACCATTGGACCACCAGAGAATTCTCAGTGTTACTTCTTCCTCGTTTTAGTAAACTTCTCTAAGCAGAAGGAGATGCATTCCACATATTTGAGTTCTAGAGTCCCTTCTCACTTAGAAAGTAGCTCTTTGGCACTACTGACAAAGGGAATTAAACCTTGCCATTGTCCAGGCTTCCTTGGTGGCTCAGTTGGTAAAGAGTCTACCTGCAGTGTAGGAGACCAAGGTTCAGTCCCTGGGTTGGAAATATTCCCTGCAGAAGGAAATGACAACCTACTCCAGTATTTTTTCCTGGGAAATCCCATGAACAGAGGAGTCTGGCAGGCTAAAGTCCATAGGATCACAAAGAGTCAAACATGACTGACATAACTTAGCACTTTTTTTGCACAGAGTATGAAACCTATTTTTAAATGTATCTTTTTATCTACAAAATGTGGCACAGAGTCTGCCATAGTGGGTTCTCAAGAACCGTTTAATGTATGACCTAATTATTACATGTAAATAATGCTAGGAAGTATTAAGTACCAAGAGTTATGCTCTTGGCCGTATCTCAAAGCACCATTCCAGCAAAGTAAGCTATTATTCTGTAATCTAGGGCATGTCATTAGCACGGTGAAAAATCTAACTCGGCACTGGCCTCTTTTGTTTATTCTTGCCCCAAAGCCACCTTTGCATCTAAGCTTTCACCACTTCAGTTTCAGGGAAGTCCAGTCCAGAGCACACATGCCAAGGAAGGAGACTCCAGAAGAAAAGCACCAGGGCAGGCAGGCATCTGGGTTTCTCTTCCATCTTGAGGGAGAAGACGAGGACTCAAAGGCTCTTCCTTTCTTGCATTGCCTGCAAAGCCAGAGACTCAGGAGGAGTCAGGACACTTCCCAAGGGGATGGTTGACACCTGGAGAGTGATTTAGGCTCTGGAAACTCTCTTACAAATTGCTATATTGGCTTTATTTTTTGTTGTTGTTTTGTTTGTTTTTGGAGCTTCTATTTAAAAATTAAACTTGTTATTTTGTATTCAGTTCAGTTCAGTTGCTCAGTCATGTCATACTCTTTGCGACCCCATGAATCGCAGCTTGCCAGGCCACCCTGTGCATTACCAACTCCCGGAGTTCACACAAACTCACATTCATCAAGTCGGTGATGCCATCCAGCCATCTCATCCTCTGTCGTCCTCTTCTCCTCCTTCCCCTAGTCCCTCCCAGCACCAGAGTCTTTTCCAATGAGTCAGCTCTTCACATGAGGTGGCCAAAGTACTGGAGTTTCAGCTTTAGCATCATTCCTTCCAAAGAACATCCAGGACTGATCTCCTTCAGAATGGACAGGTTGGATCTGTCCAAGGGCCTCTCAAGGGTCTTCTCCAACACCACAGTTCAAAAGCATCAATTCTTCAGCACTCAGCTTTCTTCACAGTCCAACTCTCACATCCATACATGACCACTGGAAAAACCATAGCCTTGACCTGATAGACCTTTGTTGGCAAAGTAATGTCNGCCACCTTTGCATCTAAGCTTTCACCACTTCAGTTTCAGGGAAGTCCAGTCCAGAGCACACATGCCAAGGAAGGAGACTCCAGAAGAAAAGCACCAGGGCAGGCAGGCATCTGGGTTTCTCTTCCATCTTGAGGGAGAAGACGAGGACTCAAAGGCTCTTCCTTTCTTGCATTGCCTGCAAAGCCAGAGACTCAGGAGGAGTCAGGACACTTCCCAAGGGGATGGTTGACACCTGGAGAGTGATTTAGGCTCTGGAAACTCTCTTACAAATTGCTATATTGGCTTTATTTTTTGTTGTTGTTTTGCTTGTTTTTGGAGCTTCTATTTAAAAATTAAACTTGTTATTTTGTATTCAGTTCAGTTCAGTTGCTCAGTCATGTCATACTCTTTGCGACCCCATGAATCGCAGCTTGCCAGGCCACCCTGTGCATTACCAACTCCCGGAGTTCACACAAACTCACATTCATCAAGTCGGTGATGCCATCCAGCCATCTCATCCTCTGTCGTCCTCTTCTCCTCCTTCCCCTAGTCCCTCCCAGCNATCACCAACTCCCGAAATCCACCCAAATCCATGTCTATTGAGTCGGTGATGCTATCCAACCATCTCATCCTCTGTCATCCCCTTCTCCTCCTGCCCTCAATCTAGACTATGGCTGATTAACAAAGTTGTGAGTTTCAGGTGGACAGCAAAGGGACTCAGCAAAGGGATCATTACATTCATCTGGAATGATCTTATTTTCAATTCAAATATTTCAATTGTTTGTTATGTTGTCAGTCACTGCAAGTAACCAGGGCTGAGTGCAAAGCAGGTATTTAATAAATATCTGCTTAATAATCCAGCAAGTTTTATGCACACTTTTCCTTATGTATTTGCACATTTAATCTACTAATAAACATCATTTGATACTTTATTTTTAGTTTCTCTTCATGTCTATTCACATGTGAAAAATTCATTAAATTTATAATTTTGCCAGTCACCATACTGCATGACAGAGGAGCTCAGTTTGACTGAGTGCTTTCACAGCCCTCAAGAAGCACATGGTTCTGGTGGGAAGGGCAGAGAAATGAACAGAATGAATTCTGAAACTGGAAAAGTCAACAATGGGACCATGCATTGGTTGTTATGGAAACATAAAGGAGGGTTGNTGACTGAGTGCTTTCACAGCCCTCAAGAAGCACATGGTTCTGGTGGGAAGGGCAGAGAAATGAACAGAATGAATTCTGAAACTGGAAAAGTCAACAATGGGACCATGCATTGGTTGTTATGGAAACATAAAGGAGGGTTGAGCTAACCAGCTAAGATGGGCAGACAGCAGTGGCAGAGTTGTTAGGGAAAGCCTGCTGCAAAAGGAACTCTGAGCTAAATCTTACAGATGAACAGCAATTAGAGGGTAAGTAATCGAAAATGGGAAAGGCATTTCAGGCAAGAAGATAAAATGAAAAAATCTTCAGCACAAATATAATGTTAGCAGCTTTGCTACTGCTATCTCTATGGCCTCGTGGAGGTGATCTAATCTCTCTGTACCTTGGTTTCTTCTTCTGTAAAACGGGGAAGGTATTAATAATATTTACTTAAAATTCTTCTAAGGATTTAATGAATGAATAGGTGTAATGTACTTAGAATCATGGCTTCAGATATTTTAGTATTGAGAATCCTTGTGAAGACATCCAGTACCTGGGCTTGGTAAGTTCATCTGAGGGCTTTCCACATGGCACTAGTGGTACAGAATCCACCTGCCAAAGTAGGAGACATAAGAGATGTGGGTTTGATCCCCGGGTCAAGGAGATCCTCTGGAGGAGGGCGTGGCAACCCACTTGAGCATTCTTGCCTGGAGAATCTCATGGACAGAGGAGCCTGGAAGGGGTTGTAACCATATGGTTGCAGAGTCGGACACGAGTGAAGTGACACCATACAAGCATGTTTGTCTGAGGCTGCCAAGAAAAGGCTTCAGTTCAGTTCAGTTGCTCAGTCATGTCATACTTTTTGCGACCCCATGAATCGCAGCTTGCCAGGCCACCCTGTGCATCACCAACTCCCGGAGTTCACACAGACTCACATCCATCAAGTCGGTGATGCCATCCAGCCATCTCATCCTCTGTCGTCCTCTTCTCCTCCTTCCCCTAGTCCCTCCCAGCACCAGAGTCTTTTCCAATGAGTCAGCTCTTCACATGAGGTGGCCAAAGTACTGGAGTTTCAGCTTTAGNCCCAAATGAAAATTTGCTTGCACACTGAATAAAAGTGTTTTATAGGGGATATGTATACTAAATCTTATTAGGAAGGACATTTCTGCTAACCTTATTTCCACCCTGATTTCTCTCAAAGATTTTTTTCATATGCTTTTGACCATAAATATAATAAACTGACTTTGAAAATTTCTTCTCAAATATTTGAATTCTCTTGTCCATCAAATACCAGGTAGCTCCATTTACAGTTTAATTTGATGCTCATAACTACCAAGTGGAGTAGATGCCACTTACCAAAAGAGAGATTCTAAAGTTTAGAGAGGTTAAGTTACACACTCAGAGTCACACAGAAAGCAAGACAGGGAACTAGGATTCGAACCTAGGTTGTCTTGGCTTTAAATTCCATGTTCCTCCTCTTGTGTATTAAACCTGTCATCTGACTTATTACATGAAAGTGAAAGTTACTACTCAGTCGTGTCTGAGTCTTTGTGACCCCATGGACTGTAGCCCTCCAGGCTCTTCGGTCCATGGAATTCTGGAGGCAAGAATTCTGGAGTGGTTTGCCATTCCCTCACGTATTTATTTCTTATCCTATTGGAGGTGGGGGAACCTACACACAACCAGAAACTTGGATTAAAACAGCACAAAGAGAGGAGCTATTCCTTAGGGCTTAGTTTTCTCACCTGTAGAATGGACAAGCGGGGGCTTTANTTTATTTCTTATCCTATTGGAGGTGGGGGAACCTACACACAACCAGAAACTTGGATTAAAACAGCACAAAGAGAGGAGCTATTCCTTAGGGCTTAGTTTTCTCACCTGTAGAATGGACAAGCGGGGGCTTTAAGATTTCTTTCCATGGTAATAAAGAATTAGAATAAATAATAAGTTAATAAAGATAAAGATTTCTTTCTTTGGTAAGGCTTCAGTTCTATGGTAATAAAAATGGTCTTGATTGTAATCAGTAAGAATAAAATATAATTTAAAAATATAACTCGTTCAGTGCTGGAAAGCTCTTCTCGGAATATATAAAAACATTGCATTTTAAAAAGTGATTTTATCAAATATAGTTATAAGCTTAAGGATTAAAATTTTTTTAAATATCATTATTCTAAAGTTAGGACAATCACAACTGAAAAAATTTAACATATATTTAATATCATATATATATATGTGTGTGTGTGTATATATATATATAAAAGTTTGACTAGATGCTCCTGATTTTGACTGTTTCTTGAAAGGCACAAAGTAATTCCCAGGCCAGGCTTGGGAAAAGGCGGGAAACACTGCAGCCTCTGTGAAGTGGCGTGTCCTGACTGATAGAGCCTGTGTCCTGGGATCCCCAGACACCAGTGCCACCCTGGGCTCTGTGGGGTCTCAAGGACATGTCCTAGTTGCCATTTTGTTTAACGAAAAGTAGCCCTCCCCACCAACTCCTGACATGTTAAAACCAGTTAGGAGGGCAGTGTGTCTTACTCAGAGAAAAATGTCTAGTACCAAAGCCTTCCTAATCAATAGTCTACAGTAAACTACAAGTTTCATACCAGAGTCTCTTTTTCATTTTGAACTGATAACCCCTGATCTGAAAGTCTCCTCTTCCCTTTGAATAGTCTCAAATATTTTGAAATGTCCTTTGACAGCTCTGTTCTATAAATCACGGTGGTGGTTGTGGTGGTTTAGTCCCTAAGTCATGCCAGACTCTTTGCAACCCCATGGACTGTAGCATCCCAGGCTCCTCTGTCCATGGATTTCCCAGGCAATAACACTGGAATGGGTTGTCACTTTCTTCTCCAGAGGATCTTCCCGACCCAGGATCCAATCCAAGTCTCCTGCACGGCAGGTGCACTCTTTACCTCTGGGCTATAGTCACATCAATGCTTTCTCCTTTTAATCATGTTTATAGACATTAGAATGTTTTTCACTGAACATATACATACTTTTACAACTTTCTTAAAGTAATCACAATCTTTTAAAGCACTGGTAACCCAAAGTACAAATATCTAATGGCATTATTTTAAACTGAGATTAAAAAAGAAAGCTGAAACACATTTTGAATATATTTTCTTTGAGAATATTACTATTTTTGTCTAGTGCAACTTTCATTTTTGAAGGGCATTGTGGAGGAAAAAATCTCCGCAGACTTTTACCATAAACATAGCTTTATGGAGACAATGTGTAGTATAAGGAAGGAGAAAAACAGGAGAACCGTTTCATTGGCAAGATACATAAATTAGTATCTGGATTTGCCAAAATAGCACAGACATCATGAAATCTGACATTCAGAATTGCTAAGGTTTCAAGTATTAGTCAGTCAGTTGTATCTGACTCTTTGTGACCGCATGCACTGTAGCCCACCAGGCTCCTCTGTCCATGGAATTTTCCAGGCAAGAATACTGGAGTAGGTAGCCATTCCCTTCTCCAATAAATCAATGCACTATTTAAATGTTGTTTAAAGATGGTCCTTACTTTCAAAGAGTGTCTACCCAAGTTGTATCTTTCATCCAGAAATTCTACTATCTAAACATTTCAGAGACTTTGAAATGGAAATTGTCTCCGTAAAGCAATATTTTTTTAGGGGGGAGGCCAAATTCTCAGGGAAAAATGTCCCTTAAAATCTTTATCAAAGCTAATAAAACTTCAAATCCAAATTTCCTATGCATTTGATGTTAAAGCTAGTTCATGATTTGCCTATATGTTTTAAAGAAATGATATGAAGTCAGGATGCAGCATTTATCTTATCATTTGAGGAATTAATTCCAGAAGGAAAGTCAGAGTGGCTTATTGAACAGGTGAACATAGTGTCACCTGAAGCAAATAATTCCATATACTGAATAGAGCTTGGCTGATGAAGGAAACTGTATATGAAAAATACAACAGCAGGCAGGTTAAATATTTTAGTAGTAACTTCATGTAAAATGACAAAAATTTGAGAAGTCATTTAAAACATGTCCCATGTGTGCATATGTGTGCCTGCTTATGCACACTGCATACACACACACACACACACACACACACACACACTCACCCTTTCCAACCCTGCCAGATTCACCTATGGTCTGGAGGGTAAGATTTTCATCAGGTTATGGAATTAAGCCTAACCTTACTTCTCATGTTAAGTATTTGTTTTGACATATTTTTTTTTTCTTCCTTCCAATCTCGTTGGATTTTTTGATGCCATTTTTATAGGACAGCTTTGACTCTGCACTAAACCATGCCACTAACACGTTACTTAATCTAACTGGCACATTGTAAAATTTTACACATGCGCTCATCCAGATAATTACACAATTAATTTTCACTTAGTTCAGCTGAAACAGGGATAATGAAATTTCCACTGGTGTACTGTTACATTCAGGGGCCAAGGGTCAGTTTCCTGTTTGGATAAGGGTGAGTTTAAAGAGGATTTCTGACAGTCTCCTTACTTCAACTAGTTCTAAAAACATTGCAATGGAATTTCAATTTACAGCTCAGTTCAATGAAAGGAGCAGATGTTAAGCGTGAACCACTGCTATGTAAGAGCCTCCTTCCACACAGGTGTGCAAGGGAAACCATCAGCTCTTGCTTTAAAGACATGTCTCTTCTACCTTGCATTCTGGATTGAAAAAGTGGCTGACAGGCATTTGGAATTCATTTTTCCTTTCAAGATTTACACATCGGCTGAGCTGTGATATTAAAGCAAAGATCTCAGTTCCCACTGCCTTGCATTCTGTAGAGAAACAGTAGAAGCTCAGTTACTAAATTGTTCTTGAATTTAGAGGATACTTGAAATCACAGTCTTGTGAAATTTCCTCAGAGCGAAAGTGGCCCAAGATGAAGGTTTTCCTGGTGGTAAAAGTGAAGACATTCTAATGTGAAACAAAGTATACATCTTAATCTTTTCTTGACAATCTGCTTGTTTTGCTCTAATTTTCAGGTTTAAAACTCTCCTCCTTGACACTAGCTGGGTATTTTATAAGCAGCTATGAAAGATACCCAACATGGGTATTATGGATTTCTTGATTAACCCATTTATTATGCAAAATATTCTTTTCACTGAAGAGTCAGACATACTACTAAAACTCTCCATGTGGCTGAAAGGAGAATCGGGTTCTAGCACAAGCCAACATCATGTTAGATCACTGTGCATGTAAAATGGTCATTGTATGGTGGTGATAAAAGTCCTGACCAGAGGTCTGTCTGTTCATTAATATAGCCTCTGTGAGTTCCCTGTTTTGATGTCAATTCCTGTCTAGATTAACATCAGGAGTGGAGAATTGCTTTCATAGCTGAATCAAAATGCCTGAACATTGCCGTGGGAAGGAAGAGGCTGAGATGTTTATTTATATAGATGATAAAGAAAATTACTGAAGGGAACTATAGAAAGTATGGGACATTACTATTAATAGCCAAGCATGGAAGACTCATTGGAAGTCTCTGTATTGGAAGACTCAAATGTTAAACCTCAAGAAAAAGAGGTTTTAGATTATGGTAGCATATTAATTCCAGACTTCCCAAAGAAATAAGTTTTACCTTCTAAAATGAGTGAATTTTACATATGTCTTAAATAATTGGGGAAAAATGATCTAGCACTTATTGGTATAGTTTAGAAAAATGCATCCAGGTAGAGTACATTTTCTCTTTCATTTACAAGATAGTAGGCTAATCTAGGGAGAAGGCAATGGCACCCCACTCCAGTACTCTTGCCTGGAAAATCCCATGGACAGAGGAGCCTGGTGGGCTGCAGTCCATGGGGTCGCGAAGAGTTGGACACAACTGAGCGACTTCACTTTCACTTTTCACTTTGACTTCTCACTTTCATACATTGCAGAAGGAAATGGCAACCCACTCCAGTGTTCTTACCTGGAGAATCCCAGGGGTGGAGTCTGGTAGGCTGCCGTCTATGGGGTCGCACAGAGTCGGACACGACTGAAGTGACTTAGAAGCAGCAGCAGTAGCAGCAGGCTAATCTAGACTCTGCCCCTCCTCCAACCCAGCATGGTTCTGCCTATGGGGTCTTTGAACCAGCTATTTTGTCAGCTTGGAATCTTCATACTACAGATAATTAAAAAAACACTCTTCTTTCAGGTATTTGCCCAAATCTCTCTTTTCAATGGAGTCTACCCTGACTGTTCTAACTTGAAATTGCAACTCACACTTTGCTACTGCCTCTCTTGGTCCTACTTCTTGCAGATCCCTCTTTATCCTGATCTACTTTTCTCTTTTTGTAACACAACACATTCAAATATACTGTAAAATTTACATATTTTTGACACATCTATTTTTCATTTTCCTGTAATGGATTATAGGCTCTAGGGTGGCAGGGATCTTAGTTTTGTTCACTGCCATATCTCAGGTACCTAGAATGATGCTTGATGGATGCTCACTGGGTATGTTTTGGATGGCTAGATGCAAGAGAAAGCTCTGTGAGGTCAGATGCTATTTCCCTTTAACTTCTTTCTGCAATCGCAGAAACCATTAATAACACAGTCCTGAATGGGGAAACAGTAGAAACAGTGTCAGACTTTATTTTGGGGGGCTCCAAAATCACTGCAGATAGTGACTGCAGCCATGAAATTAAAAGACGCTTACTCCTTGGAAGGAAAGTTATGACCAACCTAGATAGCATATTCAAAAGCAGAGACATTACTTTGCCAACAAAGGCCCGTCTAGTCAAGGCTATGGTTTTTCCAGTGGTCATGTATGGATGTTTTGGACTGTGAAGAAAGCTGAGCGCCGAAGAACTGATGCTTTTGAACTGTGGTGTTGGAGAAGAATCTTGAGAGTCCCTTGGACTGCAAGGAGATCCAACCAGTCCATCCTAAAGGAGAGCAGTCCTGGATGTTCTTTGGAAGGACTGATGCTGAGGCTGAAATTCCAATACTTTGGCCACCTCATGCAAAGAGTTGACTCATTGGAAAAGACTCTGATGCTGGGAGGGCTGGGGGCAGGAAGAGAAGGGGATGACAGAAGATGAGATGGCTGGATGGCATCATGGACTCGAAGGACATGAGTCTGGGTAAACTCTGAGAGTTGGTGATGGACAGGGAGGCCTGGTGTGCTACAATTCAAGGGTTCGCAGAGAGTTAGACACAACTGAGCGAGTGAACTGAACTGAGATTTACTGTGGAATAAATGAATGAAAAACCATGTGCAGTTGTTTTGCTTTTTGAAAAACATTTATCATTTATTTATTTATTTTTGGCTGCACTGGTTCTGCATTGCTGTGTGTGCTTTCTCTAATTGGGGTGAATGGGGGCTGCTCTCTAGTTTCGGTGCACAGGCTTCTCATTGAGGTGGCTTCTCTTGTTGCAGAGCATGGGCTCTGACGCTTATGGGTTCAGTAGTTGTGGTGCAAGGGCTTAGTTGTCCCAAGACATGTGGTATCTTTCCAGACCAGAAATCAAACCCATATCCCCTGCACTGGCAGGCAGAGTCTTAACCACTAGACCACCAAGGATGTCCATTATGCCTTTATATGCTGGAAATGCAGAGCATACTGAGAAGCCTCGCCACCCTAAGAACAGTGAATGATAACCTCAAGAGCATAGCAGGTTGAAGGAAACAAAGTTCCAGTGTGCAGGCAACTAACTCTCTGGGGTAACAGCCTAGAACACATATGCCTGTTCTGCTCTTAACTTCTTATTTATCTGGAGCCAATCACTCAATTTGCTTTGAGTTCACAGTGTTTCACCTCTCATTCTTGCAAACATTCAGAGTGATCAGTTGCATCTTTAATATACTTTTATCCTATGGCAGATACTGTAGGTCAGAAGACAGTTTATCCTGCTTCTAGGCCAGACTTGGTGGGGGTGATTTCACATACATTATTAAATACACATGACACACTTTCACGTGGTTTCCTTGATGACTCAGATGGTAAAGAATCTTTATGCAATGCAGGAGACCTGAGTTTGATCACATGGTTGGGAGGATCCCCTGGAGAAGGGCATGGCTTCCCACTCCAATATATTTTGGCTTAGAGAATTCCATGAACAGAAGAGCATGGTGGGTTAAAGTCTGCTGCTGCTGCTGCTGCTAAGTCGCTTCAGTCGTGTCCGACTCTGTGCAACCCCAGAGACGGCAGCCCACTGGGCTCCCCCATCCCTGGGATTCTTCAGGCAAGAACACTGGAGTGGGTTGCCATTTCCTTCTCGATGCATGAAAGTGAAAAGTGAAAGTGAAGTCGCTCAGTCGTGTCTGACTCAGCGACCCCAGGGACTGCAGCCTACCAGGCTCCTCCATCCATGGGAGTTTCCAGGCAAGAGTACTGGAGTGGGGTGTCATTGCCTTCTCCAGGGCTACAGTCTATGGAGTCACAAAGAGTTAAATGCAACTGAGAAAGTAATACAAACACAACACTCTTTCATACTTTTAAGAAAAGCATCAGAAAACTTTGGTGTGTTGAGCACACATGACAATAGAAGGAAGACATTTCTGGGAATAGTAAGGTTGCAAACCTATCTTTCTTTTTTGGTAGAAATTAAAAGCTTTTGCCATGAGTGAACCTGAAGCATCCATTAGAGTTCCATGATACTCATCCTGATGATATCACCTTTGGGCTTGAGCAACAGTCATTTAAAAAGCAGCTATTAAAGGATGGAAGAACTCTGGTGACTTCCATCTGAGGATAAATAAGGAGTTCTTATGATATATGTTTTTTCTAGGTGTACATGCTACAGGTAACATTTTAAAATAAAATTTTAATAAGTTTCTCATAAGCTCGCTCTAATTTGTTATGTTGTTTTCACTGAACTCTAGTTCTGCAACAACAATGATTTGATGTGAAACAAAAGAGAAAATGGGTGGTTTTGATGCCTGAGTTCCACCATCATCCTAGGCTTGAATGATTTTCATTTTATAGCAATGCCGCCTCTCTAGAGAAGTTCAGGTAAACTTGAGGTTAGCCAGATCCACAATGAGGAAGTGGAGGCCAATAAATGCCATTCCTCTAGACTCTGACTCTTAGCACTTCTGTTATAATGGCTAGCACTTATTTCCTTCTGCTGCCTACCTCTTATGAAAGACAGACATCCACAGAGTTCATATCTTCTCCTAGACAAGTGATCCCAACCATATCCACCTTTATGTACTGTCTAGGTTTCAGACTTAAAACCAATCTCCCTAATAAGATCTGCCCAGGAAATCTGTTTCAGCTGTTTGACACCCACATTTTTCTCAATCAGTGTTCTGAGGACAAATTTTACCTTGTTTTTGCCTATTCCCTAAATTCACTGAATTTTCTAAGATCACACATCCATTTCCACTGACATTCTGTCCTGTTAGCCAAGGTCCTCAGGGAATCTAGACACAGGGGGAAACATCACTTAAAAGTGATCAGTGTTTTAGAGTCTCTGTTCTTTATATTTCACTGAAAACTGGGTGATGGATTTGCAATCCCCCTGGCCTTTATCTGTCATTCTTAATAGAATCACTGCATTGCTTCCATGTGTTCAGTATTAGCCTTCCTTCATTTCATTTTGATCCCTCTTCATGTTCTGTGACTGAGTATCTAGTGACTTTCCAATGGAATGGTGAGCACCTCACTGAAAACTGCCACACTGAGCACCAAGCTCCTCATTGAAACTCTACCATCTGTACTAATGAAAATCATAGTGCGTGGGTGTTAAGTCGCCTCAGTTGTGTCCAGCTCTTTGCGACCCTGTGGACTGTAGCCCACTAGGCTTCTCTGTCTATGGGATTCTCTAGGCAAGAATACTAGAGTGAGTTGCCATATCCTCCTCCTGGAGATCTTCCTGACCAAGGGATCAAACCTGCACCCCTCATCCTCATGTCTTTTGGGTTGGCAGGCGGGTTCTTTACCACTGAAGCCACTTGGGCAGCTCTGAAATCAAGGTTCTGGATAGAAATATGATATCTCCAAGCTCTCTCTTTCTCTCTTGTCTTCAAGACACCAAAACTTCACTTTAGCCTATTTGCTCATTTCAATCATTTTAAAAATCACCTAGTGCCTGAGAATGAGGACAGGTATGAGGCTCTCAGAAACTTTATCTCCTTATAGTAGGTAAAACAGTGTCCCCTCCATATTCATGCCTACCTGGAATCTCAAAATGTGACCTTATTTGGAAATAGGGTTATTGCAGAAATAATTAGTTAAGAGTCAAGATGAAATTAAACTGAATTAGGGTAGCCCTCAAGTCCAATGAGTACCCTTGTAAGAGACAAAAAAGATCCATAGAGACACAGAGAAAAATATGATGTAAAGATGGAGGCAGACTGGAGGAATCTATCTATGAGCCGAGGGACACCAAGGTTGCCGACAAGCACCATGGCTTCCAGAAGGAACAAAATCCTAGAAGGGATTTTGATTTCAGACTTCTGGACTCCAGAACTGAAAACTGGTAGCTTGTAACATTATATTATTTGGTAAATTAGTAAGCCCTCTTTAAATGCCATTAATCTTTATTATAATCCTGATTATGCCAGCCTATTTTTTAAAAAAATTAATTACTTGATTTTTAATAGCTTTTGTTTTGTTTGTTTGTGTTTTTTTTTTTTCTGACTGCTCCATGCAGTGTGTGGGGATCTTAGTTCCCTAACCAGGGTTTGAACCCATGCCCCTGCAGTGGCAGCATGAAGTCGTAACCACTGGACCTCCAGGGGAGTCCCATATCAGCCTACCTTTAGAAACTATTGAATAAATTGACAGTCATGCCTTTGAGGTATGATTTTAAGATGGTTATCCTTTTATTCAAAAAGAAACCATTCCTTTATTCTACTGAAAAAAGTATTTTATTTAAAAGTAAATTTCTGTTGTTGTAAGCCACAGATTTGCAATAATCTGTTACGGCAACCATGGGTGATTTGTTAATTTTCTACCTTTTTTCCTCCTCTCTGTATCTGTTCAACCTACTCTGTCCCTCTTCTTCTTTTGTTTTCACTCTGCCTTGAGTGCTTCTGGAATATTGTCCCTATAGTTGAAACCATATTTAAAAAGATGGGCAAACANAACTAACTCTCTGGGGTAACAGCCTAGAACACATATGCCTGTTCTGCTCTTAACTTCTTATTTATCTGGAGCCAATCACTCAATTTGCTTTGAGTTCACAGTGTTTCACCTCTCATTCTTGCAAACATTCAGAGTGATCAGTTGCATCTTTAATATACTTTTATCCTATGGCAGATACTGTAGGTCAGAAGACAGTTTATCCTGCTTCTAGGCCAGACTTGGTGGGGGTGATTTCACATACATTATTAAATACACATGACACACTTTCACGTGGTTTCCTTGATGACTCAGATGGTAAAGAATCTTTATGCAATGCAGGAGACCTGAGTTTGATCACATGGTTGGGAGGATCCCCTGGAGAAGGGCATGGCTTCCCACTCCAATATATTTTGGCTTAGAGAATTCCATGAACAGAAGAGCATGGTGGGTTAAAGTCTGCTGCTGCTGCTGCTGCTAAGTCGCTTCAGTCGTGTCCGACTCTGTGCAACCCCAGAGACGGCAGCCCACTGGGCTCCCCCATCCCTGGGATTCTTCAGGCAAGAACACTGGAGTGGGTTGCCATTTCCTTCTCGATGCATGAAAGTGAAAAGTGAAAGTGAAGTCGCTCAGTCGTGTCTGACTCAGCGACCCCAGGGACTGCAGCCTACCAGGCTCCTCCATCCATGGGAGTTTCCAGGCAAGAGTACTGGAGTGGGGTGTCATTGCCTTCTCCAGGGCTACAGTCTATGGAGTCACAAAGAGTTAAATGCAACTGAGAAAGTAATACAAACACAACACTCTTTCATACTTTTAAGAAAAGCATCAGAAAACTTTGGTGTGTTGAGCACACATGACAATAGAAGGAAGACATTTCTGGGAATAGTAAGGTTGCAAACCTATCTTTCTTTTTTGGTAGAAATTAAAAGCTTTTGCCATGAGTGAACCTGAAGCATCCATTAGAGTTCCATGATACTCATCCTGATGATATCACCTTTGGGCTTGAGCAACAGTCATTTAAAAAGCAGCTATTAAAGGATGGAAGAACTCTGGTGACTTCCATCTGAGGATAAATAAGGAGTTCTTATGATATATGTTTTTTCTAGGTGTACATGCTACAGGTAACATTTTAAAATAAAATTTTAATAAGTTTCTCATAAGCTCGCTCTAATTTGTTATGTTGTTTTCACTGAACTCTAGTTCTGCAACAACAATGATTTGATGTGAAACAAAAGAGAAAATGGGTGGTTTTGATGCCTGAGTTCCACCATCATCCTAGGCTTGAATGATTTTCATTTTATAGCAATGCCGCCTCTCTAGAGAAGTTCAGGTAAACTTGAGGTTAGCCAGATCCACAATGAGGAAGTGGAGGCCAATAAATGCCATTCCTCTAGACTCTGACTCTTAGCACTTCTGTTATAATGGCTAGCACTTATTTCCTTCTGCTGCCTACCTCTTATGAAAGACAGACATCCACAGAGTTCATATCTTCTCCTAGACAAGTGATCCCAACCATATCCACCTTTATGTACTGTCTAGGTTTCAGACTTAAAACCAATCTCCCTAATAAGATCTGCCCAGGAAATCTGTTTCAGCTGTTTGACACCCACATTTTTCTCAATCAGTGTTCTGAGGACAAATTTTACCTTGTTTTTGCCTATTCCCTAAATTCACTGAATTTTCTAAGATCACACATCCATTTCCACTGACATTCTGTCCTGTTAGCCAAGGTCCTCAGGGAATCTAGACACAGGGGGAAACATCACTTAAAAGTGATCAGTGTTTTAGAGTCTCTGTTCTTTATATTTCACTGAAAACTGGGTGATGGATTTGCAATCCCCCTGGCCTTTATCTGTCATTCTTAATAGAATCACTGCATTGCTTCCATGTGTTCAGTATTAGCCTTCCTTCATTTCATTTTGATCCCTCTTCATGTTCTGTGACTGAGTATCTAGTGACTTTCCAATGGAATGGTGAGCACCTCACTGAAAACTGCCACACTGAGCACCAAGCTCCTCATTGAAACTCTACCATCTGTACTAATGAAAATCATAGTGCGTGGGTGTTAAGTCGCCTCAGTTGTGTCCAGCTCTTTGCGACCCTGTGGACTGTAGCCCACTAGGCTTCTCTGTCTATGGGATTCTCTAGGCAAGAATACTAGAGTGAGTTGCCATATCCTCCTCCTGGAGATCTTCCTGACCAAGGGATCAAACCTGCACCCCTCATCCTCATGTCTTTTGGGTTGGCAGGCGGGTTCTTTACCACTGAAGCCACTTGGGCAGCTCTGAAATCAAGGTTCTGGATAGAAACATGATATCTCCAAGCTCTCTCTTTCTCTCTTGTCTTCAAGACACCAAAACTTCACTTTAGCCTATTTGCTCATTTCAATCATTTTAAAAATCACCTAGTGCCTGAGAATGAGGACAGGTATGAGGCTCTCAGAAACTTTATCTCCTTATACTAGGTAAAACAGTGTCCCCTCCATATTCATGCCTACCTGGAATCTCAAAATGTGACCTTATTTGGAAATAGGGTTATTGCAGAAATAATTAGTTAAGAGTCAAGATGAAATTAAACTGAATTAGGGTAGCCCTCAAGTCCAATGAGTACCCTTGTAAGAGACAAAAAAGATCCATAGAGACACAGAGAAAAAGGTGATGTAAAGATGGAGGCAGACTGGAGGAATCTATCTATGAGCCGAGGGACACCAAGGTTGCCGACAAGCACCATGGCTTCCAGAAGGAACAAAATCCTAGAAGGGATTTTGATTTCAGACTTCTGGATTCCAGAACTGAAAACTGGTAGCTTGTAACATTATATTATTTGGTAAATTAGTAAGCCCTCTTTAAATGCCATTAATCTTTATTATAATCCTGATTATGCCAGCCTATTTTAAAAAAAAATTAATTACTTGATTTTTAATAGCTTTTGTTTTGTTTGTTTGTGTTTTTTTTTTTTCTGACTGCTCCATGCAGTGTGTGGGGATCTTAGTTCCCTAACCAGGGTTTGAACCCATGCCCCTGCAGTGGCAGCATGAAGTCGTAACCACTGGACCTCCAGGGGAGTCCCATATCAGCCTACCTTTAGAAACTATTGAATAAATTGACAGTCATGCTTTTGAGGTATGATTTTAAGATGGTTATCCTTTTATTCAAAAAGAAACCATTCCTTTATTTTACTGAAAAAAGTATTTTATTTAAAAGTAAATTTCTGTTGTTGTAAGCCACAGATTTGCAATAATCTGTTACGGCAACCATGGGTGATTTGTTAATTTTCTACCTTTTTTCCTCCTCTCTGTATCTGTTCAACCTACTCTGTCCCTCTTCTTCTTTTGTTTTCACTCTGCCTTGAGTGCTTCTGGAATATTGTCCCTATAGTTGAAACCATATTTAAAAAGATGGGCAAACAAGACCTAGAGAGGAGTAAAGAATCTGAATACATGCGAACTTTAAGAGAGAAATGCAATGTGTTTGTATGTTTTTGAAAAGTTATTGCAGTATGAAAGCAGAAGCTGCAATCTTACATGTTTTAACTTAGGTGTTTAAACAATTTGCAAACTCTAAAATGATACATAAATGTTAGTTATTCTTATTATTCATCCACAATGCCATGCTAGAAACCAAAAAGACTTGATATTAAAAATATCACAGGAAGTTTATTATACAGCTTTGTTTTGTTTTTTATTTTTTCATCAGTGAAATAAGCTTTCCCAAGAAATCATGACATATCCTTGCTGGAGGCACTTAAATCCAGATGAGACAGACATTGGCCAGATAATCTATAAATGTCTTAAATAGTAACTAGCTGCATAATCTTTGGTAGCTGATCTACCCCCTCTGAATCTGTGTCCTAATATGGAAAATAAAATATAAATATCTGTCAGTTGGAGTGGTTTCTCTGAGGATATAAAGCGCCTTCTGAGCTAGGAAGCAAAATACAAACCAAAGGCACTAAAGTTGCTGTTTAAATGATGCTGGTGGCCTCCCTTTCTCAGCTTCTCAGGGACTAACATCACTGCCTGCTGCCTTTATTGCTAAGAACACAGAGGAGATTGTTGGAATCTGTGTGGGGTCTTTAGTAATGCCTCAGTAATGCTTGCTGTCCTGACCAGAACAACTTTATTGAACGTTCTTCAGATGACCATTCTGTATGCTTGCTCCTGTAGACACCACAATTGGTATTTTTGTCAATCTCTGGGCTGGGATACCATGAACTAGCCTTCTTTCATAATTGGCTTTTGTACTTTGGTTTCTCTCACATTTTAAAAATGATAAGCCAATTCAAAATTATTCTTCTTATCACTTTACCATTGTTGAATATGTTGTCTAGGTTAGTAAAGGCTGTTGTTTTGACATTTTTTTGTGTGTAGTATCCTCATTTCTTTATGTTTTAAGGTATTTTTCATTTGGCCTGGCCTTAATTAATGGACACTTGAAGATGCTCTATGATTTGTTTCTATAGTTCTCTAAATTAGTGGGTTTTTTCCTTTTATCTTTTTTCAGATTTTGTGACTAATCAATCTTTATGACCACATAAAAGTACCTTCTTTCATAGTACATTATAAAAGTTGATGGAGATAAAATAGGCTAACTTTACATTTATGTTTAAGTCTACATATTTTCAAACTAAGTGACCAGATGTATTTTCATTGTTAACATTGAACTCATTCTATCAATTCAACTTTTTGAATAGAAATTCCTAATAAGAGACTCTATAACACCTAATAATTAACCTCTGAGGGGCCAGTATGCCTGCTCTTCAGAAATAGAAACTTTGTAATGCTCCTTTCTATCATTCTTCTGCAAAAAGGAGGTCTTTCACATTTCAAATATTAGTTTTTGCTGCTTCTACACATGGCAAATTAATTTGGCTTTTATAATGAGGTGGAATGTTTCAAATCTAAATTAACACCTTTGGCTTTACTTTGTGAGAAGACCTGCTCATTACTCTCTAGTAACTTAATGGCTGTGCTATTCTATGAACCAAAATAGTGTAATGTAATCTGACATTTATGACTTCCACATAATATCAACTGCTAAAGTTTGAAAAAAGGTTTCTATTCAGAAAAAAAATCTCAAACTAATAAGCATGCGTCCAATATTAAAATCGGGTCAGAGATCCTTCTCACTTTCATTACATATAATTTATGCCACTTGAATGTAGTTTAATAAGGTCATAAAAATGCCAGTTGTGGTATCTCATAATACTTTTTATAAACTGGTTTTACAGTCTCTCCTTTGTTCCAAAGTTCAAAGTGACAATTGAAATGCACAGGTTGCTTAGGAGTGCTTGAAGTTTCTCCTGGAAAAAATTGGTGAATATATAAATCACTTATACATGTACATATATTTATGAGTGATACATAACATTTATGAATATTTATGTAGCTTATGCTTATAGGTAAGTTTTAAATGCTATTTATTGAAAATCTGTGCTTAAAATGTAAACCTTTTTTCCAAAATCTTCATAATTTACTAAGACATTCTTTTCTTCCAGGTGCATTTAAGTTGGACACTTTCAATTAAAAAGAAAAAAAAAAGAATTCAAGAAAAAAAGCTAGTTTTGTACTATTGCTCTGGCCCTACCCTTTTGTTAAGTTGAAATAAAAACTTCCCAACGCTTAGTCCTCAATCGGTCAACGTCAAACAATACCCTGCGGTGCCCTTACAATGGTGGCATTGTCAGCTCTCCATGACTTCATTCATTTGCTGACCATTGCCTTACTTCCTGGCTGAGGTAAATAGGGCTTTGCGAGCACTTCCCCTAAGTCATTTCAGAGGAGATAAATTAAATAATGATTGCAATGTAATATTGTGATAGTGCTAAAATATTTCCTTCACATTTCAACTTTGAGCACAAGTTTCCAATAATATATAATTTTTCATTTGCTAGCTCAAACTTTGGGCTTTATTAAATTCTACAGCTGCACTCAGTATTTATGCATTTGGTGACCAACCCTGATATATTATAATAATATGGACTTAAGACTTTTATATAACAATATAAAAATGTTTCAAAAATTGCTATTGACTCAAACATGGGTATTCAACACAATTTGCTTAGTCATCAATTGAACAAAAGCATGAAAAATATTTTAGTTTTTGAGTCAGTATTAAAACTAGTATCCACATAGTTTGCTCCATCCATCTGAAGTCTTTTTTATAGATTTATTTCTATTTTCAGGTAAGAAAGTTATTCTGAAAGACCCCAATAAGAGGTTCCTATTCATTGTTCAACCACACTAGAGATTTCAGTGAAATCGATACTCAATGACAATAGAGCTACTCCTTAGAAATGTTTATTTTAGTCAGTTAAAAACAAAACAACAAAACTGTACAGCATTTGTATTGCTTTTGACAGAGAGAGAAATACAAGTGTTGCAGACAGGGCTGAGTTTAGTTCATTGATTTTGTTTATAACCTGTTGTGACCTTGGACATGCAACTGAAGCTCTTTGAGTTGTCCCCATCTGTGAAATGGAACTAGTTACAGTGTTCTATGAGATTAACATCAAAACAAGATGCATATTAAATGGACACTAGAACATATATCATAAAATAATATTCTCAACATCATCCTTTTCATTTTTATTAAAGGGAAGTGCTCATGATGGATCAAGTGACGGAGGTGGTTTGCTCCTGTTTTCTGCAGGATTCAACAAAGATCCTGTCTTCTCAAGTCACATACTCTGGCGTATTGAATATATCAGTGCATCTGGGAAGGGTGCACTCTGGCATAGATGGAGACCAGGACTAAAGATGACTAGGGGTATTTATCAAGAAATTGCTAGAACTTAGGGGCAATAGGGCAGGAGAACTGGCTTTTGGAAGAACAGCGACTGGGTAATGCTGGTTTCTGGGCAGGATCAGGGCTGTAAGCTTCACACTGTGACCAGATAGAATCAGTGTTTTCACTGGTCCAGTTATTCTAAATAGAGTCTTCTCCTCCATTCTCAAACCTGTGCCCTCAAGTCTGCATTTAAGACACAGTTCTGATTTCACAGCAGCACTGGTCCTGAACTTGACAGGGTGGAACACACTCTCACCAACTTCATATAAACTTTTGTTTGGGAACACCTTCTTAGTTTACAGTAGTCAGGTACTCTCCTGGTGGGGAATTCGGAAAGTAACCTAGTAAATTTTCATGGGAAAATACACTTTGAGTTATTAGATGAAACCAGGACCAATAAGTATGTGAAATATATGATGTGTATTAAATATAAACCATTTGTTCCTGCAAATCCTATGATTTAAGTGGCAATTTCACTTTTTCCCTTCAGAAATAATTCTGCATCATTTCAGACACGGCTTTCTTCTTTCTTTGTAAAAATAATCTCCACACTTGAAGTCATC
>SJYW01037288.1:12778-24091 GCA_006410735.1 Raphicerus campestris | reverse complement strand
GACTCTGATGCTGGGAAGGATTGGGGGCAGGAGAAGAAGGGGATGACAGAGGATGAGATGGCTGGATGGCATCACTGACCTGATGGACATGAATCTGAGTGAACTCCGGGAGATGGTGATGGACGGAGAGGCCTGGCATGCTGTGATTCATTGGGTCGCAAAGAGTCGGACACGACTGAGCGACTAAACTGAACTGAACTGATATAGATTAACAACTAATATTCAGGAAAGTCTTTTTCTATTTATCTTTTTGCTACAGATTTCTAGTTTAATTCTACTTTCTTCAAAGAATACAACTTTCTTTGAAATTTACTGAAACTTGTTTCATGGTCCATAAAATGGTTAATACTGATAACTTTCCNTAATATTCAGGAAAGTCTTTTTCTATTTATCTTTTTGCTACAGATTTCTAGTTTAATTCTACTTTCTTCAAAGAATACAACTTTCTTTGAAATTTACTGAAACTTGTTTCATGGTCCATAAAATGGTTAATACTGATAACTTTCCAAGTACACTTGAAAAGACTATATTTCATAGTATGGGGTTCAGCATTCTGCTTCTGCTGCTACTGCTGCTAAGTCGCTTCAGTCATGTCTGACTCTGTGCGATCCCATAGACGGAAGCCCACAAGGCTTCCCCGTCCCTGGGATTCTCCAGGCAAGAACACTGGGGTGGGTTGCCATTTTCTACATATATCAATTAGGTCAAGTTCATTAATGATGCTATTAAATACCAATCAGAATCCCAAAAAGGTTCAGTTATATATTCATAAAAATTTGATTCTAAGGGGGTTGAAACAGAAAGGATCAGGTTCATCTCAATGCATTTTGTTACTTTCAGGAAGTGACAAGTCTTGACTTCTTTTATTGTCTTCTAATGCCTTTAAACAACTCTTCTTTGTATTTTATCCAGTATTTAAAGCTCTTGTCAGCAAAAGGGCTATTCTTTTTTTAAAATTTGTCATTATTATTATTTTTTTTACTTTACAATATTGTGTTGGTTTTGCCACACATCAACATGCATCTGCCACGGGTGTACACGTGTTCCCAATTCCGAACCCCCCTCTCATCCCCCCCCACACCATCCCTCCAGTCATCCCAGTGCACCAGTCCCAAGTATTCTGCAACCTGCATTGAACCTAGATTGGCAGTTCATTTCTTATATGATATTATACATGTTTCAATGCCATTCTCCTAAATCATCCCAACCTCTCCCTCTCCCACAGAGTCCAAAAGACTGTTCTATACATCTGTGTCTCTTTTGCTGTCTCACATACAGGGTTATTGTTACCACCTTTCTAAATTCCACATATATGCGTTAGTATACTGTATTGGTGTTTTTCTTTCTGGCTTACTTCACTCTGTATAATTGGCTTCAGGGCTATTCTGATATAAGTTATGCTACCATAACTGAAAACGGAACTCCCCAATCACTATATTTTCACTAATGACATTACAATTCCCAACCAGGCAAGCTATTTTCCTAAAAATACCACAAAATAAATCTATTTCTAGGATTAAAAAGTTTTCATTTTTGCTTAAATTTATTACATAATCATTGAACTAGTGTGTTTCTAGAAAACAGAATGGCTGATAAGAGAATATAAACCAAAGCTTTTTCAACAGTACAAGGGTTATTCGCATGCAGGAAATGGCAGCATTTACCTCAAACCATCATGTTTCACAAGGGCTCATCAACCATAGTAGAACAAACTGTTTTTCTTTGGGAGAAATGTTGCTCATGGCTGGGTCAAAGCTAAGCAAGGCACAAGAACCTCATGTGCACCCGCACCAATAGGTTTTCTGCTATAAGTCAAAATGATTAGTGTATGATGTATATATGTGTGATGACCATAAATTTGCATGTATTTGCATGAATGTGCTTGTGTGACATGACTGTAGGTGTAGGTATTTACATGCATAGTTTGTATAATCGCCTATATACAGCCAGTTTATCTGTAGGCATCTGGTGAGAGCTAGATGTGGATTTGCGCGTAGTTGTGAGGCTAGCCTCTTAGCACAGGTGTGTATAGCTAGTGTGGGTCAACATGTGTCTGTAGACCATTGTATCCAAGAAGATGGGTTCAGGGATCTGGGATGGAGGTATGCCAAGATGGGAATAAGGGAAGAGGAAAGGGTCACTTGAAAGTTTAAACACTTAGTATTAGTATGCTTTGGCACCTTTATGGCCAACACATTATAATCTATCACCTAATTCATTATGTTTATGCCCATTCTCCTAAAGGTCTTCTGCCTTAGGATACAGAGAACATTTCAATTTCTACAGTATAAGAAACCCTTACTTGGGTCTTGACTTTTGCAAAACAATAAAATTCCTATCATCTTCCATCCCACAATCTGGACCTCAATCTTTTGGGGAGTTTTTCAGCAGCTGTTCCTAGATCAAACAGAAAGGCTTCTTGGACCACATGCACTTATCTGACCACAAATATGGCCTCTTCTCAGAGTCTCTTATTATATTCATAAATCATATCATACTAAACACTGCTAAGGCATGCTATGAGCCTTTGGACATTATTTTCTACAAGCAAACCACATATTTACTACTCATTCACCTCTAATTATTACTATAGCCCCAGAGTACCTTCTTACCATTAGGCTCCAAGGAACTTGTGGCTGAATCTACATGAGGTACAATAGTAATATTCATTCACAAAACTCACTGTGAAATTTCCCAATACTATGTTCATTCACAATTTCTAGGGCTAGCAAACACTTCCATATTCTAAGCTAAATTCAATAATAGAATATATTAATTGTACTATAAGAGAGTAGAAAATATAGGGGATGATTTTAAATAGTTATTATAATGATTTTGTATATATTTCTTGCCTAAATTAATTGATATTACAGAAAAAATTCAAAAGAAGATTTAAATACACTCATAATAAAAATGATAATATCTAGAATTTTAATGAAAAAATCTAGTATTATAATTTTTAAAAAATGGGAAGATCTTTGGAAACAATATAATATAAGAGATTTTGAAACTGATCAAATCTAGTATGGAATGAATGCAGTGACCACAAGGAGACAATGTGGGTTCACTGAAAACAAGTAAGACTAAAATAATTTCATTTCTTCTAAGTGAGTATTGTATGTTAGTATTTGAAGTGAATGTTGTCGGTAGTGTTTGCCTCTTGATTTGAATGAGTCATTAAATGTAACTTTCACATTCATTATGGAGAAAATGGAGAAACATGGACTAAAAATGACTAGGTAGATTTACAGCTGGCTGAACCACCCTATCCAAAGAGCATTAGTTAATGAATCAAAGTTATCCTGGGCCAGACATCCTGGTAAATAGCTACAGACCCTATGGACTTAGAAGCCCTTAGGGGAGTGTTGTTGCTCCTAAGTTTCCCTCTGGTTCCATCTAGTGGCTGATTATGCGCTAATAGGTTGTCCTTGCATTCATCTCACTTCATGTTTACATTGAACGTTATTTATTTAACAGAGCTGTGGTTATATAACTTCACGTGGGTTTACCTAACCACTTCCTGGTGCATCTTAAATTGTCAAGATTAGAACAAGTCTATTTTTAGGACCTGGGTTACATTCCAAGTCTGTAGACAGAAACCAACCAAGTCTATTTAGATCAGAGTCAGTTCAGTTCAGTCGCTCAGTCGCTCAGTCGTGTCTAACTCTTTGCAAACCCATGGATTGCAGCATGTCAGGCCTGCCTGTCCATCACCAACTCCCAGAGTTTACTCAAACTCATGTCCATTGAGTCAGTGATGCCATTCAACCATCTCATTCTCTGTCGTCCCCTCCTCATTCCGCCTTCAATCTTTCCCAGCAGCAGGGTCTTTTCAAATCAGAGTAGGGCATGCAACTCCCATGAAGTGCTTTTTGTTTTTTTGCTTTCTTTTCTGAGGCACAGCCATACCTGCATCACAAGTTTATTTTGATTCCCCTCAGATCCTTAAGCGCTTTTCTTTTCATATAGTCTCCTGATTTACCTCTCATTATATAGTAACACCAGCAAAAATGTTAGCCCCATTTTGTGTTTGCTTAGAGTTTAATGGATTATAAGCACATCTCTGTATGTCGTTTTATTTCAATACACAGGGAGGTTGGGAATATCTCCTCGCAGATGAAGACACTAAGGCTCGGGGATGTTAAGAATACTGATCGAGTTGTCACAGCTGGTTTATCATGAAGCCTGAGCTCCAGCCTAGTCTTTTTAACAGCATTTCTAACAATGTGTATTTTTTTCAGCTTTACTGAGGTATAATCAACAAATAATAATATATTTAAAGGGTACATCATGATGATTTGATTCCAGTATAGTCTTTTGAAGAATCATCTTGTTCTCCTTCTCCTTTATCATACTGGTGAGCAGAAAACTCCAAATGTGCCCAGTAATCTAACAGCAGGGAGCTTCTAGAAGGCTTTCACCTTTTCCTCTAGCTGTGATTGTAACACATCAATTTTGATCAACCTAGTCATAGAGACAAATATACACCATGCTTCATGGGTCACTGGGAAAATTCCTCAGAGCACAGACACAAGGGGTTCCAATTCAAACCAGAATACAGTGTCTTTTCTGCAGAAAATTTCTCTACTAACTACACACACACACACACACACACACACACACACACACACACACACACACAAAACCCTACTAGAATCCCAGTAATTTTTACTGGACAGAGGCTCCTTCTAGTTTTACTCAGCAACATCCTTTTCTTATCTGCTAACAGCAACCTGCCACAGTATAACAGGAATGAAGAAAGTTTCCAAAGCTCTTTGAATATACAATCAATACCAGTCTTCAGCAGCACCATCATCATAGGTAATACTGATTGAACAATAACCATGGCTAATGATTGTGCTCTATGCTCTTACACTCATTCTCAGCTAATCCTTCATGACTCAGAGGAAGGAATGAGCACATTTAGACTGAGCCTTTTCTTAGAAAAGCTAAGAAAGCAACAGAAATCATGGACACAGTAAATACTAGAGCTTTGATTTGAAACTGACTCTGTCTCATACATCTAGCACCCAATACACCTTTCACAAGTACTCAATTCTTACAGCAGCAACAATAGCAATTAATAGCTTCCAGCTATATCTTCCTCTTGCTCTCAGTGTATAATAGATTTCTGCTTGAGATGAAATATTGAACCAAATGATCTTTTGGTCTTTCCAACTCTTAGATTCTAGGAACCAAATGATGCCTTACACAAGCCTGAGAAGTAGTAGTTGTTGTTCAGTTGCTAAGTTGTGTCTGACACTTTTGTGACCTCATGGACTACAGCACACGAGGCTTCGTTGTCCTTCACTATCTCCCAGAGTTTGCTCAAACTCATGTACACTGATTTGGTGATGTCATCCAACCATCTCATCCTCTGTCACCCCCTTATTCTCCTGCCCTCAATCTTTGACAGCATCAGGGTCTTTTCAAATGAGTCAGCTCTTCGTATTAGGTGGCCAAAGTATTGGAGCTTCAGCATCAGTTCTTCCAATGAATATTCAGGGTTGATTTCCTTTAGGATTGACTGATTTGATCTCCTTGCAGTCCAAGAGAGTCAAGAGTCCTCTCCAGCACCACAATTCAAATGCATCAGTTCTTCGGTGCTCAGCCTTCTCTATGGTCTAACTCTCACATCTGTACCTGACTACTGGAAAAACTATAGCTTTGACTATACATTCCTTTGTCAGCAAAGTAATGCCTCTGCTTTTCAATATACTGTGTAGGTGTGTCAGAGTTTTTCTTCCAAGAAGCAAGTGTCTTTTAATTTCATGGCTGCAGTTACTGTCCACAGTGATTTTAGAGCCCAAGAAAATAAAATCTGACACTGTTTCCACTTTTTCCCCATCTATTTGCCATGAGGTGATGGGACCAGATGCCATGATCTTAGTTTTTTGTATGTTGAATTTCAAGTCAGCTTCTTCACTCTCCTCTTTCACTCTCATCAAGAGGCTCTTCAGTTCCTCTTCACTTTCTGCCATTAGAGTGGTATTATCTGCATATCTGAGGTTATTGATATTTATCCTGGAAATCTTGATTCCAGCTTGTGATTCATTCAGCCCAATATTTTGCGTAATATACTCTACATATAAGTTAAAGAAGCAGGATGATGACAGAGTTTTGGTAAATGTGTGAAGAATAAGCCACATCACGTACTTCTGTGATGATAAACATTAATTCCAGAACTGTAGCCAAGAAGGCTTTGCTTTTAGTTTGAAAGAAACTTTATGTTACACAATAAGCCAGATGGAAAAATCAATGATAATATTTGCCAACATGGCTCAGCACACTTTAGCAGAGAATTACCAAGCTCCTGTCATGATGAAAAGGAAATTGGAAGGAGGTCAAGTGTTATGATCCCCCATACATTGATCCAAACCTGCAGGTTTTGGATGATTTGCTATAAATTCATTTTCTACATCATCATTCTTGAAGTTTGGATTGTTTGTGAGTTGTTAGCTGTATGGTTTGTGATTTAAGGGACATAAAAGAAAGTTATTTTGAAAAAGGAACTTATTAAAGGAAACAAAAATAGAGCTAGTTTGTTGTTAAAATATCTGGATTTTAATAATATCTTTTAAAATGATCACATTACAATAAGTAATGTCCAATAAAAGCATATAAGATACTGAATTTATCTAACATGTACAACCATTTACATGAATGAATTAAGTACAATTAAGGAAATCCTGAAAATATGATCAAAAATGGTACTCACAATCTTGACTGTCATAGTTTTTGATATACAAGGCTTTAATAAGGCTGCAGTGAAGGTAGTATTATGAATACCTTAAGTGAAGGGGACAACAGAGGATGAGATGATTGGATGGCATTACCGACTCGATAGACATGAGTTTGAATAAGCTCCGGTAGTTGGTGATGGACAGGGAAGCCTGGTGTGCTGCAGTCCATGAAGTCACCAAGAGTTGGACATGACTGAGCAACTGAAATGAACTGAACTGAAGGTATTATATGAATGCTTTAAGTTTTTAGATTTCTTCAAGGTCATAGAAATAAAATCCAGTTTGAATGGATTAAGTGACAGTGCAAAATAGCTTACTGTCTAGTTTTGTTGCTCTTGAATGCTATTTTCACAAAAATTACTGATGACACTGCATTAACAACTTTCCTTTTTACTGTCAGATATTTTATGAGCCTGTCCAGATGCAATTATAAACTGAGAAACCAAAATTATGGGCCATATATCATGTTTAAAATCACTATTACTTTTCCTAAAATGTTACTAAAATAACTCTCAAATAATTATTCATTGGTTCTTTTGAATTTGAATACATGGAGTAAATCTCACTGACTAAAATTAAAGGTATATAAAAACTAATTGATAAACATTTAAATTAGTGGCTGGAAGGTGGGTGGAATGAATATTTTCAAACTGGACTCATAATTCATTAACCTCAATTGTCATTTTATCTTATACTGATAGAAGAAATCTATTTTGTTTAAGATTAGATGAACATGTTATATGAGTGATCCACTAATTTCCTCAGAGGCTTATTTAAAAATCATCTGTCAGGGAAACTAGAAAAACTATGCCTTTAAGTTTGTTCCCATTATACAAAATCACGCTGTTACCCTCATTGCACTTTCAGTAAATGAGTCAGTGAACTGTAATAGTCGTTTCTGCCTACAATTTTGCCAGGTAAGGTAGGAGTACTATTCCATTTATCAGTGAAAGCACAATAACTGGTGATTTTATTACGTATGAACATGTTCCAAGGAGTGATAGATCTTTGATTTAGAATGCTGAATCATGGGTTACTGTTTTGCCTGGTGAAAGCTAGGGCTGTTCAGTTTTAGCCTCACATGAAAAGATACTGATATGCCCCCCCCCCTTAAGCCAATAATCAAACACAAAGTGGCTGCAAGATGCTTATGGTAACTGGACGCCTCTGCAGGAGGCCTATAGAGATAAGAATGTTATTTCTCCCTGTGAATAAGGTCTACCATCCTTAGAGACACTGACATCCTTGTGTTCATCAGATGCTTAAAGAGAATTGTGGTGGGATCACAGATAAAAAAGAGCCTTGGGCTCAGAATAGATACTCGTAACTCATAGGTTATAAGCTCCTGAAGAAGAAATATTGTTGAAATATTTATCTTTTATATCATCTGAAACAGGTTGGGGTCACAGCAGACATTAAGTACATTTTTGCTGATCTGTTTAATTGTTTTCACTCCTGGGCAGCATAATAGCATACAAATAGCAAATAATATGAGATTGTCACTGGTATATGCTGAGACTGGTTTCTGGTTGCTGAAAATAATCAAGATGAGAAGGAGAATAAAGGTAGAGGTGTGTGTGTGTGTGTGTGTGTGTGTTAGGGAGGGAGAGAGACAGTGAGGGGAACCAGGAGAGAGGTAACCCTTCCCATCTGTTTTAGGAGCACCTATTATTGCTAGTTTCAGGTCTACATGAAAAGTAAGTCTAAAAGCATTTAATCTATTCCCTTCATTAATCATTAAATTAATAATTTAAACTATGGATTAATTAAATTCCCTTCCTTCTACTCAACCAAAAGAAGTCATACTGTACAGATGGCCAAGAGGCACATGAAAAGATGCTCAACATCACTAATTATTGGAAAAATACAAATCAAAACTACAATGAGATATCACCTCACACCAGTCAGAATGGCCATCATCCAAAAGTGTACAAACAACAAATGCTGGAGAGGGTGTGGAGAAAAGGGAACCCTCCTACACTCTTGGTGGGAATGTAAATTGGTATAGCCACTATGGAAAACAGTATAGAGGTTTCTTAAAAAACTAAAAATAGAGTTACCATATGATCCAGCAATCCTACTCCTGGCCATATATCCAGAAAAAAACATGATTTGAAAGGATACATGCACTTGAACATTCACTGCAGTGTTGTTTACAATATCCAAGATACGGAAGCAACCTAAGTGTCCAGTGACAGATGAATGGATAAAGAACATAAGGTACATATATACAATGGAATATTACTCAGCCATTAAAAAAATGAATAATGCCACTTGCAACAACGTGATGGACTTGGAGATTATCATACTAAGTGAAGTAAGTCAGACAGACAAAGCTATATATATACATATATATATATATATATTATGATATCACTTATATATGGAATCTAAAAAATTGATGCAAATGAACTTATCTACAAAACAGAAAATGAGTTACAGATGTAGAAAATAAACTTATGGTTACTGGAGGATAAAGGGGAGGATAAATTGGAAGATTGGGATTGACATATACACACTGCTGTATATAAAATAGATAACTAATAAGGTCCTACTGTATATCACAGGAAACTCTACTCAATACTCTGTAATAAGCTCAATAGGAAAAGAATTTGAGAAAGAATAAATACATGTATGTATAACTGAATCACTTTGCTGCATACCTGAAGCTAACACAACATTGTTAATCAACTATATTCCAATATGAAATAAAAATTTCAATAAAAGAAAAAAGTTCAAAAAATTCCCCTCATCTTGGGGTAAGCCAAAATTCTGTAATTCACTTTCACTTTTCACTCTCATGCATTGGAGAAGGAAATGGCAACCCACTCCAGTGTTCTTGCCTGGAGAATCGCCAGGGATTGGGGAGCCTGGTGGGCTGCCATCTCTGGGGTCGCACAGACTCGGACATGAATGAAGCGACTTAGCAGCAGTAGCAGCAGCAGCAATAATTCAAAATAAACATGTAACATCTGAATTCAATGCATAGAATTAAAATACATTTAGTTATCAATTCTATAGTATTTTGGAGCTAAAAGAGACCTCTTTTAACATCATTTATTAGGATCTTTTATTTTATGAATAACAAAACTAAGGTTCAGAGAAGGAAAATAACTTCCCCAAATTCAAATATCCAGTAGAGAGCAAGGAATCTTAACTTTTAGTTCAGTGATCCTTGTAACTCACTAGGGTGCCTCACACTTCACATTAATGAACACATGAAAGCCACATGGATGAGAACGGGAAATGTCTTTTTCTGTTCTTCATCAGGTATATATAGATAATTTCTCCCAAGCCCTGTGATTCAGGAAGATTCGTCTAACTCATAGTTAATTTTAATCATTTATAGATTTTATAATCATTTATAAAAATGATTTGCAATTTTAACTTTTAGATATTTCACCAGGTGGTCATTCTTTTTTAAAATTTTATCCACATTAGAAAGATCTGTCTGTCTGAAAGAAGGCTTAGGACTTCTTTTTGTCTGTAACAGCATCCAGGATAATTTATACTCTTGTAGACACAGAATACTTGCTTTTGGGCAGTACTTTAGGAAACGTTTAAAATCATACTTATCAAAATACAAAAGGAAAGCAGCACTTGGCTTTGTGTCTGCAAAAAAATAGTTGCTCAAAACAAATAAAGCTATTATTTTTAATAACATTATTATTACTAGTTTAGGACTCTCACCCTCCAATTTTCCTATCCTACATCCTTTTCATAACTGATTTCTATTGTTTCCATTTTTGTATATACCGTCTACTACTCACTGATGGTCATTACCCTGTGGTTAGAAAAATAGGAAACAAGCTCAACAAAATAATAATAAAAAAGTTTATCTTCCATCAAAAATAGACATACAACAACTTTTCACAAATTTATGTTAAGAGTGGCAGCTATAGCTCTTTGCTCGTTCCCATAATAGAACATCCAGGATTTCATGATGTTATCACCTGCCCAAATCATTTCCCCTAAATTCATATCACTTCTAAAACACAATTGATTTCCTTGGTTTAATGGTTATCTTTTATGTAAACAGAATTACTTTTTGGAATGAGAGTAATAGTTTTCTTGGACTCATCAGAGAATATGGAAATGAATATTTTTAAAATATATTTTAAGCATGAATATGATATTGAGTTCAAGATGAGTAAGAAAACATAAACTTTAGGTCACACTAAGATCTGTGTTGTGCCTTTTCTGAAAATAAGATGCATTTTACTAATGTCTTAAGGAAAGTCAAATTATATATAAGAATGCCTTTTAATTCAATAATGGCAGAAATATATAAATGATAAACTCCTGTATACTGAGGAAACAAAAGAGACACACTCTTGGCAACAGAAATAAAATCCCCTTCAATGATTTCCTAGTGAATCACTATCTTAATTCTAATGCTAGGATAGACTCAACAAAATTTACCTAATTTATATTCTATATTGGAGAAAGCAATGGCACCCCACTCCAGTACTCTTGCCTGGAAAACCATATGGACGGAGGAGCCTGGTAGGCTGCAGTCCACGGGGTCGCTAAGAGTCGGACCCGACTGAGCGACTTCACTTTCACTTTT
>SJYW01037288.1:0-12773 GCA_006410735.1 Raphicerus campestris | reverse complement strand
TGAGAGTTGGAATGTGAAGAAAGCTGAGTACTAAAGAATTGATGCTTTTGAACTGTGGTGTTGCAGAAGACTCTTGAGAGTCCCATGGACTGCAGGGAGATCCAACCAGTCCATTCTGAAGGAGATCAGTCCTGGGATTTCTTGGGAAGGAATGGTGTTAAAGCTGAAACTCCAGTACTTTGGCCCCCTCATGTGAAGAGTTGACTCACTGGAAAAGACTCTGATGCTGGGAGGGATTGGGGGCAGGAGGAAAAGGGGACAACAGAGGATGAGATGGCTGGATGGCATCACTGACTCGATGGACATGAGTTTGAGTGAACTCCAGGAGTTGGTGATGGACAGAGAGGCCTGGCGTACTGAGATTCATGAAGTCACAAAGAGTCGGACACGACTGAGTGACTATACTGAACTGAACTGAAACTGTCCTGTCACCTCGGTGTGTCATTTAGGTTGCAGATTGGAGATCAAGGTTTAGTTTAATTTAACTTGTCATCTTGAACCCCTTTGTTTTTAATTGGTTTACGTTATGCCCTTGGACTATGCCATTGTTTCAAAAGTTGTGCCCTGCTCCCTTCCCTCCCATTTCATGCGTTTTTCTGAGCCCCATTTGGGGCCACAGTGTTGCCTCTAAAAGCTTCTGGAGGGACAACCAGAAAATAGCTGGCCTTCGGAAGGGAAATGCTGTATAATATCCAATCCCTCTAGATATTTAGGCCTTCATCTTCCATGCTTCCTACAAGATGTGCAACACCAGCTTCTCTCAGTGAATCTGGTAGGGCAGGTGACAGACATGCAATACCTGCTACAAGTCCATCTGTTGGTGGCATCCCTTCAAGGGCAATTGGACTTCCAGGGATAATGTTTGCCACTTTGGGAATTAGCCTTGCAGGCTGTTTGGATGCAAACTCTTACCACCCTTCTTCTAGAGTTACAAACATGCCCCTGGATCAAATCTCACCTCCACTTTTGTGGAACATCTGGTCTGTTGCCTCTTATCAATTTGTCCTTAATCCAATTACTAACTCCTACAACCAGGAGTCCCCCCCATCCCCTTGTAGGCAACATTGCTCCACCCTACTTATTATTAAGATACTCTTAATGCCCCTAACAGGACCAGATAACCCACTGCATTATCATTACTTTTGTTATTACCTAAACTGAGTCTATGACAATGACATGTTTACTATTGGAGACACCCTAACCTGCTTTTATGGAGGACTAGGGGAGAAAATTAGTGACTTACATTCTCTTAGAGCAGTAAGAAGATAAGGCTTACGGCTGCTTCACCACATTCCCAGTCTCGGGGCACAGGCTTGGATTTCTTTACATCATGATATCTATTCCCATCTATGGTGAATAAACTGAAAATGAGCTAAAATTACAACTCCTTAATTCTACCCAGCACTGGTCATGCTGGAGAGCTTGGAGATGCCCAACTCCAGTCTGGGGGTCCCAGGAAGTCAACCTGCCTCAACCTGCTTAGGGATCTGGTCCTTGAAAGATTGTCAGGCCTCAACCTGCTCAGGTATCCACCAGTCCAGGGGTCCCAGGAGGTGGACATACCTCGACCTGCCCAGGGATTCGATCTCCAGGCAGCTGTCATGCCTCAGCTTGCCTGGGGGTCTTCACCCTGGCCGGGGACACCTGGCTCTCAGGTTGCAATAGTACTGGGTACGATAAACTTCAAAAAGACTTATCCTTAAGGAAGTCCACCCATAGAAATTGAATGAGGCCTATTAGGTTTTTTGTTTTGTTTTGTTTTTCTTTTCCTCCCTATCACCACTGTCTTTCAGATGGGAAAAAACCAATTCCTGGCAGATGCCTTTGAGATACATCCTTTATAACTGGAAGCTGTTCGATCCTCTAAATCTGAGGAGAAGTTACTTAAAAGTTTTTTGTGTCACTCCCTGGTGATGGTATCCTCTGGGAAACAAGGAACACTGCACTGAGGATGGGAGTTTAAATTAAAATACCATCTTGCAGCTAGACTTATTCTGCAAAAGACAAGGAAAATGGACAGAAATCCCCTATGTCCAAATTTTCTTCTGACTAAGGGATATGAAGGAACTCTGTCTTAAGTATGGGATGGTTGTATGCCCTAGAAGTGAGCCTACTAGGCAAATGGTGTTAGGCACAGACAACCAAGAGAAGGAACCCCCACCCCCCACCCCATGAAGGCTCACCTCCCACAACTCCTGAGTTACCTGATGTTCTTTCCTTGTATCCAAACATGCCTCCATATCTGGGAGCACACCCTCCACAAAACCAACTTGAATATGTCCCTTAGTTGAAACTGGAGGAGAATTCGAACCAACCCAGGTTCATAAGCCCTTCTCCCTCTTAGAACTAAGACAGATCAAACAAGACCTGGGAAGCTATACAGATGACCTAGACAAATATATAGATACATTCCAACACATTACCTTGGCCTTAGCTTGATGTGGAAGGACATCATGGTCATATTTAGTCAAATTTTATCTGACCCTGAGCATGCTGGTCTTGAGGGAAGCCTGAAGGTTTGCTAAAGGGCTTCACATGTCAAGCCATAAATATCCAGTGGGGGAAACCACAGTCACATCCTCAGACCCTAATTGGAATTATAATGACCCTGAGGACACCTAGGAAAGAGAATTTTTTCTGATCTATATGAAGGCAGGAATGAAAGCAGCCCAGCAAAAAGTAATCAGCTATGCCCAGGACTCAGCTATTACTCAGGAACCCAATGAGAACCACTTTGCTTTTCTGGAAAGGCTAAAAGAGGCCCTCCAAAAGATTACCAATCTAGACTTAGACTCTTACAAGGGACAGATGATTTTAAAGGACAGATTCCTGTCACAATGTACATCAGAAATTGGGATAAATTTACAACAACTACAGCAACAGGACCCTGCTGCCTCTTTATATGAGATGGTCCAGACAGCCATCAATACCTTTTATAACAGAGAACAGGAGAGGAAGACCAAGGCCCAGGAGAAGGAGAGCAAAAAAGGATCAAGGTATGCCCAGATGCTGGCCATCCTCCAGGGAAGCCTTGTGGCAAACCTTGAGTCCTTGAAGGACAAGGCATGAGGCAAATGTCTAATCTGTAGACAGGTGTGGCATTGGGCCAAAGAGTGTCCAAACCATGACAAATTTCTTAAAATGGCTTGCTACAAATGTCATCAATTGGGACACTGGGCAGCATGCTGCCCTCAGGACCCAAGAGCCTCAAGGTCAAGTGCCAAGCCTTCCCACTCAATGGCTCAACAGGACTGAAGCAACCCACTCCAGCCAGCCTGCCTGTCACAGATACCATCACGGGGCTGGAAGTTCAATTGAACCCACTGGACTCAAGGGTGCAACTGGATATGGCATGTAGGTCCGAGAATTTCTTGTTGACACAGGGGCTACCTAGTCTGCCCTGATCTCCTACTCCTCCCAAACCTGTACCATTTTGGATGCTACAGGAAAAACAACTGCTAAAAGATTCACCAAGCACTTCTTTGTTTCTGGAATGGACAAATATTTTAACAACAGTTTCTGGTGGTCCCTGAGTATCCTACTCTCTTATTGGGAAGATATATACTTTCTAAACTGGGAACCACCCATGTGATGGGAAGCTTTTCAGCCCTTAGAGCCCTACAGCTTCTGATTACTACTGAGGAACACACTGCACCCACTCCAATAAAGAGGGACTAAAAATTATGAGGGGTCAAAATTAAGCCCTAGGCGTGGGAGAAGAGGACTCCTGGATGAGCCCACTAAACTGAACCAATCATTGTCCTTGAAGATCCCACTCGGTTTCCTAACTGGAAGCAATATCCCCTCAGAAGAGAAACTTTGAAAGAGCTATAACCTCTAATAAATAAATTCCTTGCCTTTGGGCTATTAGTCTTCACCAGTTCACCGTGTAACACCCTGATCCTCCCTGTAAAGAAAAAGAATGGAAGCTGATGTATGGTTCAAGATCTCTAGATCATAAAAGAAGCTGTAGTCGCCCTCCTTCTCACAGATTAGTTTGCCAGAAGCTCCTTCATATACCGAGGTGAGATTCTTAAAGCTAAGAGTGAGGGCTTTCAAGAAGATCTTATGAGGTAATTCCAAAAGGAGGGACACATTTTTCTGCTTGGGAACCACCAATGGAAGTTGGTTAACTCCTTATATGCCACCACTCATTTAGGGGAGAAGGTCCTCCAAAGATCACTAGAAAGGTCCTTCAAAAAACAGGCTTCCTCTTGTCCCACTTACAAATTAAATAACCCCAAGGAGCTCAAAGACACCAACTGGTCCAGCCTGTCCAATGACGTGGGACCTACCCAGGAGAGGACTGGCAGATGGACTTCACCCAGATGCCAGTTTCTCAAGGGTATAAATACCTATTTTCATGATAGATACATTCAAAGGATGAATTGAAGGCTTTCCCATCTGGACTGAGAAGGCTGAGGAGGTGGCAAAAAGAAAAACAAAAAAACAAAAATTGCTCCATGAAATCATTCTAAGACTTGGTCTATCCAGATCATTACAAAGTGACAATAGGACATCATTTACTTCTAAGGTCACCCAATGGGTCTCTAAAACATTGGGNATTGGGAAGATATATACTTTCTAAACTGGGAACCACCCATGTGATGGGAAGCTTTTCAGCCCTTAGAGCCCTACAGCTTCTGATTACTACTGAGGAACACACTGCACCCACTCCAATAAAGAGGGACTAAAAATTATGAGGGGTCAAAATTAAGCCCTAGGCGTGGGAGAAGAGGACTCCTGGATGAGCCCACTAAACTGAACCAATCATTGTCCTTGAAGATCCCACTCGGTTTCCTAACTGGAAGCAATATCCCCTCAGAAGAGAAACTTTGGAAGAGCTATAACCTCTAATAAATAAATTCCTTGCCTTTGGGCTATTAGTCTTCACCAGTTCACCGTGTAACACCCTGATCCTCCCTGTAAAGAAAAAGAATGGAAGCTGATGTATGGTTCAAGATCTCTAGATCATAAAAGAAGCTGTAGTCGCCCTCCTTCTCACAGATTAGTTTGCCAGAAGCTCCTTCATATACCGAGGTGAGATTCTTAAAGCTAAGAGTGAGGGCTTTCAAGAAGATCTTATGAGGTAATTCCAAAAGGAGGGACACATTTTTCTGCTTGGGAACCACCAATGGAAGTTGGTTAACTCCTTATATGCCACCACTCATTTAGGGGAGAAGGTCCTCCAAAGATCACTAGAAAGGTCCTTCAAAAAACAGGCTTCCTCTTGTCCCACTTACAAATTAAATAACCCCAAGGAGCTCAAAGACACCAACTGGTCCAGCCTGTCCAATGACGTGGGACCTACCCAGGAGAGGACTGGCAGATGGACTTCACCCAGATGCCAGTTTCTCAAGGGTATAAATACCTATTTTCATGATAGATACATTCAAAGGATGAATTGAAGGCTTTCCCATCTGGACTGAGAAGGCTGAGGAGGTGGCAAAAAGAAAAACAAAAAAACAAAAATTGCTCCATGAAATCATTCTAAGACTTGGTCTATCCAGATCATTACAAAGTGACAATAGGACATCATTTACTTCTAAGGTCACCCAATGGGTCTCTAAAACATTGGGCATTACTTATTATCTCCATTGTGCCTGAAAGCCTAAGTCTTCAGGAAAAGTAGAAAGAGCCAACCAATTCTATTTTTTTTAACATAAATTTATTTATTTTAATTGGAGATTACAGCCATTAAAAAGAATTCATTAGAATCAGTTCTAATGAGGTGGATGAAACTGGAGCCTATTATATAGAGTGAAATAAGCCAGAAAGAAAAACACCAATACAGTATACTAACACATATATATGGAATTTAGAAAGATGGTAACGATAACCCTGTATGCGAGACAGCAAAAGAGACACAGATGTATAGAACAGTCTTTTGGACTCTGTGGGAGAGGGAGAGGGTGGGATGATTTGGGAGAATGGCATTGAAACATGTATAATATCATATATGAAATGAATCACCAGTCCAGGTTTGATGCATGACACTGGATGCTTGGGGCTGGTGCACTGGGACAACCCAGAGGGATGGTACGGGGAGGGAGGAGAAAGGGGGGTTCAGGATGGGGAATATGTGTATACCTGTGGTGAATTCATGTTGATGTATGCCAAAACCAATACAATATTGTAAGGCAATTAACCTCCAACTAATTCTTAAAGTCAGAAATAAAAAAGACAATCCATGAGACCTTCATGGGATGGAAGGAGGCTTTACCAATAGCTCTCCTCTGCACCCATATTGCCCCTAAAGAAGAGTTTGGTCTTAGTACTTATGACCTATATGGGAGACCTTTTGTTTATGTCAGTGACCTCTTCCTAGATCCAGAGTCTCAGACCCTCCAGTCTTATACCATGGCCATTAGGCAATTCCTACAGGATATACGCTTGGGTGTCAACCAAGATCCAAAATGTTCGTAAGAGTCACCACTATATGCTCCAGGGAGTCCAGTCCTGATTAAACTCTAGAAAGATGGGTCCCCAAAGGCTCAACTCCAGCCCACATGGAAAGGCCCCTACCCTGTAATGCTTTCTACCCCCTGTAAGCAGTCAAGGACATGATTCCTGGATTCACTACTCATGAGTCAAACCATGGAAGAGAACAGAAGATGACACTCAGTATACCTGTCAAGCCCTGGGAGATCTCAGATGCCTATTCAGAACTATAAATGAGTGCCATTTTAATGAACACCCCCAAAATTAAGTTTCTGGGGATACGATTTCTCAGGGTAGCTCTAAAGAGTCATCACAGCTTGGCAGGGGTTGTACTCCAAAACAGACAGGAGATAGATCTCCTGATCCCTCTACAAGAAGGGACTTGGCCATCTTGAATGAGCCATGTTGTTTCTGGGTAAATACCTCCAAATAAGTTAGTCTCACAGTCCTCAAGAAAAACATTCAGACCCCATAAATGTCAAAGAATGAAATGGAGAGTTCTCCAAGTGGCTACAATCTCTCTTTGGGGGAATCCTTGGTTATCGAAATTTGGAGTTGGCTAAGGCTTCTACTAGTCCCTATCGTCATCAGATTGATGCTGCTTGTGATTGCTCCATGTATTATAAATTGTCTAACCCATTTTCTCTCTGCCCACATCAACGTTACAGCATGCAGTGTATATAAAACTATAGCTGACCACAGAAAATATCACTCACCCTCAAATGGACACCAGTATAAGGACTCAGAGGCTTGAGGGGGAGGGGGAGGGGGATGCCCAATGCCCCTTGCTGTCCCAGTTCAGCAGGAAATAACCAGAGAGACCTTGACCTCCCTGCTCCTAAAGAATTGGACGTTGTATCTCTTGAGTGGGGAATGTTAGGTAGTTAGAATAGGAAAAAGGAGTCCAGAATGGCAGTGGCTAAAAGACAAGGCAGGGAAAAGCCAACAAAAATAGAACCAAGAAAGCTCTGAAGGCCAGAGTGAGGACTTCAGGTAAAACAAACAGCACTCCTGGCTAGCCCATTTTACATAGGACAGGCTCAGGGGGAGGAGAAAAGGCATATAAAAAGAGGAGCCAAAACTGGGCCGGGGACCTTTCTTCTCTTTGTGTCTTTTGGGTCGGCATTCCCTCATGCCTCGAGAATCTATTTTCCTTTACTTTCTAAATAAAACTGAGCTGTAACACGGAGCTGTAACACTGGTCCATCCAAGAGTTGTAACCCTGGTCCGTCCTAGGGCTGTAACAATGGTCTGTCTGTCACTTCAAATTTTTGTTGCGACAAGACAGAACCAAGAACATTACAAACTCTCCCAACAATATGAATTATAAAGACTTAGCAACTCCAAATTTGAAGAAGAAATGGGGCAAATGTATTCCCACACATTGCTTGTGTGAGTATAAAATTGTTAATAAAATTTGGGGAAAATTTTTTTGCTCTTTCTAATTAAACGTTATACTTAAGGCTATTCCATCACCCGGAAACCTCACTTTTAAGTATGTACTTAAAAGAAATGAGTGCACAAATCCACAAATATGTTCACAAGAACTTTCTTCATAAAAATAATTTGAAACAAACCAAATATGAAAGGAGTAAGGAAGACAAATATGGTATCTTCATTCAGTAAAATATTACCAACAACAAAATATCATTCTTCCAAATATCTCACTATGGCACAAAATGAATTATGCACAAATGTGGATAAATGTCTAAACGTTAAATTGAGAAAAAAAATACAAATTATACATTCCTATTCTACAGTTTTGAGGCTTGCTAGGTGGCGCTAGTGCTAAAGAACCGGACTGCCAAAGCGGGAGACATTAAGACTCCTAGTTCATTTCCTGGGTGCAGAAGATCCTCTGGAGGAGGGCAAGGAAACTCACTTCAGTATTGTTGCCTGGAGAATCCCATGGTCAGAGGAGCCTGGCAGGCTGCCACCAATGGGGTCGCACGAGAGGTGGAGCCCACTGAAGCAATTTAGCATGAATGCATCCTACAGCTTGGATCATTGTTATGCATGTATAAAATTCATTGAATTGTGCCCTTAACTTTTATGCATTTTATGCTTGGTAAATAGCACCTCAAAAATAAAAATAACATTTTTATAGTATTTTGACATTTTAGAAAATGTTTGTCAAATGCTTTTAGGGAAGCATGCTTACTGCTCCTTTGTGAGCAGAGTGTATAGCTGTTCTTCCTTATGCAGCAGTGGAGGTAATAAAGTTTTATGTGTGTTCTTGCATGATTTTTCTGGGATGTCGAGTGTTTATTGCTAATAGAATTTTTCTGTGTACTAAATCTATGTTTGAATTATAACTAAAATAGGTTTTTAAAGTCATTGATTTCAAAAAATTTTCCATGAATTAATTTTGTTTGGCATATTTGCCTGGGGACAATCAGACTCTAATCTGACAAACTTTATCTTTGGGACTTTCTGTCATGCATTTACAAAAAAAAAATTTTAAGATTATATAGTAAGACGTCTCAACCAGATAAAGCAAATATTGCCAGGGGAAAGTCATACCTAGTTTATCAGTAACTGAGAAAGAACACGGAGTGACAGACTTTATTTTCTTGGGCTGCAGACATGAAACTAAAAGACACTTGTTCCTTGGAAGAAAAGCAATGACCAATCTAGGCAGCATTTTAAAAAGCAGTGACGTTACTTTGCCAACAAAGGTCCGTCTAGTCAAGTATGGATGTGAGAGTTGGACTATAAAGAAAGCTGAGCACCGAAGAATTGATGCTTCTGAACTGTGGTGTTAGAAAAGACTCTTGAGAGTCCCTTGGACAGCAAGGAAATCAAACCAGTCAATCCTAAAGGAAATTAGTCCTGAATATTCATTGGAAGGACTGATGTTGAAGCTGAAACTCCAATACTATGACCATCTGATGTGAAGAACTGACATTGGAGAAGACCCTGATGCTGGGAAAGATTGAAGATGGGAGAAGAAGGGGACAACAGAGAATGAGATGGTTGGATGGCATCCTCGAATCAATGGACATGAATTTGAGCAAACTCCAGTAGTTGATGACGGACAGGGAAGCCTGGCATGCTGCAGTCTATGGGGTTGCAAAGAGTAAGACATGACTGAGCAACTGAACTGAAATGAACGGAATTCCACATCATTTGGGGCTTCCTGGGTGGTGCTAGTGATCAATAACCCGCCTGTCAATGCAGCACACATTAGAGATGCAGGTTAGATCCCTTGGTTTGGAAGATACCCCACATAGCAACTCATCCCAATATTCTTGCCTGTAGGATCCAGTGGAGAGAAAAGCCTGGCAGGCTTAGGTCCATAAGGTTGCAAAGAGTGTGACAGCACTAAATTGACTTAGTTCACAAGCACTCCCATCCTTTGATGCATCTGCTGTGGTCCCAGCTCTCTCCTATTTCTTTAAGCCAAGGATTGTGAATATTCTATCATAATTTTATCTGCTGCATGTGGAGTGAACTGCAGTGTGCTTTCAGGCAAAAGCTGCTAAAGACAAGATAGCTGCCTTATGCTGTTCTGTTCTTGCAAATTCCCACTTCTTTCTAGAATGTGCCTGCTTTTATTCACACTACTGTAACTTCAGACTGTTGTTTTTCCTATAAAATGTATAATAGTTATTTCNCAGTGTGCTTTCAGGCAAAAGCTGCTAAAGACAAGATAGCTGCCTTATGCTGTTCTGTTCTTGCAAATTCCCACTTCTTTCTAGAATGTGCCTGCTTTTATTCACACTACTGTAACTTCAGACTGTCGTTTTTCCTATAAAATGTATAATAGTTATTTCTTTACAGTATTTTTCTTACAATTTTCAAAAGATTCAACATTCTACATTTTACTCTCCATACACACACACAAACACACACACACACACACATATATATGACTAGGGCCTATGGATTTTTAGAGATAATAATTATACAAACCTATGAATAACATAACTGAAAGCATTCTGTATTTTTTAATTTAAAAATCTATACTATAATCTATACTATCTACTTATTGCCTTATAAATGAATATATTTTTAGTTTTCTAGGCCTTTATGCTTAAAATATCTTCTTTTGGTCTTATTACATTTTTTAATAACTATAGAGCATATGCTTCATGGTGCACAATACTTCCATTAAGTACATATAAAAATACAAAAAAATTTAAGTGTAAAACATATAAAATTTAAATTTCATATTACAAATTATAAAAATCATTTTAAAGCCTGATAGAATATAACATAAAATGAATTCAGCACCTCTATATTTTTCACATATCATTTTTTTAGTCTCCAATTTCACATCATGTTCTTTGTAAAATTATACTGAACGAATTTCTTCTTACCAAAGATATTGTTTGCCAAGTGCTAGATTAAGTCATATTTACTGTTTTGAATTGAAATTCCTGAAAAGGAAGAGTTGAATGGGAATGTTGGCTCAAACTTAATTCCATCAGAGTGAAAAATTGGCACTGTAATAAAAACTTCATTTGTTCAACTGTAATTTATCTCTGTCATAAAGCTGTACAAAATATTGTCCCAGTGCTGCATTTACTAAATGTAAGACAATTCTATCCAGATAATTAAGTTGTTGTATGTAATGTCACTAACAAAGAAAGAAGCCAAAAAGCAAAATAAATATGCATATGTGGCGTCATTTTGTTTTTAATTTTCAAGGATGAGTAAAGCCTAGATATACTTGTCAGAGGCTTGTTACTATCTAGTTATCGGAAGATTCACTCTCTAAACAATCTCCTGACAAACTGACTCACACAAAATCTGATGAAATATTTATAAACCTTGCTGATATAATTTATATTACCAATCATATGTATTTTATTATATTAACATAATATATGCATTATCAAGAACTTTCTATCAAATATTATATCAAATTATATGCTTATTGCATATTGACTATGTACAATATTTAATATTTGATTTCCTTTATCATTATTTTATGTATTTAATCAATTTTTTTGGAGAATTTAAAAATAAAACTAGTTTACAGTACTTTTGTATTCTTCCTATTATAAATTTGCTGTGAATATTTCCCTTGTATCTTTTGTCTAGTATATTTTCTCCCACTGATAAGACTGAGACAAGCTGCTAAGAAAGCCTGAGTGCTCACTCATTTAGTGTCAACTGGAGATTAAAATCCCACAAGCCCCTGTCCACCAGTTGGGGATAATTACCCTGACCTCAGCCCCTGCTGCTGCTAAGTCACTTCAGTCGTGTCTGACTCTGTGCAACCCCATAGACGGCGGCCCACCAGGCTCCCCTGTCCCTGGGATTCTCCAGGCAAGAACACTGGAGTGGGTTGCCATTTCCTTCTCCAATGTATGACAGTGAAAAATGAAAGGGAAGTTGTTCAGTCGTGTCCGACTCTGTGCGACCGCATAGACGGCAGCCCACCAGGCTCCTCGGTCCATGGGATTTTCCAGGCAAGAGTACTGGAGTGGGGTGCCATTGCCTTCTCCGGACTCATGTCAATTTCTTTCCCTTGTTCTCTCAAGACGTATTGTGCTTGCTTGAGGCACTGTCATACTCTTCCAAGAGACATAAATTATGTAATTAACAAGCATCTACATACCATCTTAGGGTGTGTGGCCTTCAGTCTCAAACTTAATGCCAAATTTTGCATGGGGTCCATCTGGCTTTCCAAGTTGAATGTAACAGCATATCCCATGTCATGCCAGCAATACATTGTGCTACAGCCCCTTCTCTGCAGAGTTGCTATTTTTCTACCTCTTGATAGCATTTACACGTTTTCAACATAGATCTACCAGTCCTCCTTCTTCCTTAATGTGTCATTATTATATTTCCTTCAATCTTATTTGCTAAGCCCTTCAAGGTTCTCTTTTGACTTCTTTCTTGATCTTTATCTTTTCATTACCACACTATTTGTTCTGCTTTAAGAAACAGCTTTCTCCATCTTCAAACACTTTTCCCAGTCAACTATGTATACTTTTTTTTTTTTTTTTTAATGAGGGTGACTTTTCAGTATCTTAACATGTAATGGGTAAAAGCACCTAATGTTTGAAATATGTTGACTCAAAATGACATCACAAAGGTAAATACCTTTGCAGATTAACTCTACTTATTTTAAGGTGACTACTTCTTGAACATGGAGAACTAACAGCATAGTCAAATTCAAGTTCAAGTTCAGTCGCTCAGTCTTGTCCGACTTTTTGCGACCCCATGAATCGCAACACGCCAGGCCTCCCTGTTCATTACCATCTCTTGGAGTTCACTCAGATTCATGTCCATCGAGTCTGTGATGCCATCCAGCCGTCTCATCCTCTGTCGTCCCTTTCTCCTCCTGCCCCCAACCCCTCCCAGCATCAGAGTCTTTT
>SJYW01037287.1:116189-158284 GCA_006410735.1 Raphicerus campestris | reverse complement strand
CCACTCCAGATAAATCTGACTGCCCTGCACTGCCTCGACTGTCATCCTGAGGCTGGACTCTGGACACACTGGCACTTGTGACACCCCTGGGGTACCTCGAGGGCAAGCCACAGATCCCTGTGTCCGCTGGCCGGGGAGCCGGACACTGCTGATGCAGCTGGGGATGAAAGTGGCAGTGCATGTCTCCAGGAGAAAGGATGCCTGACTTCCCTGTGGGGGCCTCAGGGGAACCCCAAGACCTAGTTCAGCACGGGTAAGGAAAGCGCAGGCTCTAGCCTCAGCAGCAGATGAAGACTGAGGACCCGGCGACGACTGGGGAGATATCCCCAGAGGCACCCCCAACTCTCACGGAGACGGGCCTCCCCTGAGGCCACAGGAGCGGGTCCCTGGGGTCCCCGTCGTAACTCGAGAGGACCCCGCCGCACTCGAAAAAAACCAGAAGCTTCTCCCCTGCAGGCGTGGTGAGGCCCCAGTTTGCTGTGGCATCTCGGGGGAATTCCGCCCTTTCTTCTTGGACCTCGAAACGCTCCTTCACACTCTTGCCGTGACCCAAGAAGTTCCCCGTCCCAACCGTGCCCACTTGAGATGAAACTCGAGGGTCCTGCCCCGACTAAAGAGGAGCCCCGTTTTCCCCTGCTTAGCTCCAGATGAAGTGGCCTTTAACTTCTCCGTCGGGAAAGGGTTCCTGGCGCTCCACTCTCATCCCAAGAGGATGGGCCCCCACCAGGAGAGTCGGGAGGAGCTTCAGGTGTCAGGCCACCATTTTCCAAGACCCTCAAGTGCCTCGTGCAATCCAGATGCACCTGACTGCCCTGCACTGCCTCGACTGTCACCTCAAGGCTTGACTACTGACACACTACCTCGTGTGACCGCCCTGGGTAACCTCAAGGGTTAGTCACAGATGCCTGTATCCACTCGATGGGGAGCTGGATACTGCTAGTGGAGCTGGGGAGAAAAGTGGCCATGCACGTCTCTAGGTGAAACGAGGCCCGACTCCCCTGTGGGGGCTCCAGGGGAACCACAAGACCTATGTCAGCCTGGCGAGGCAAGCTCAGGCTCCAGCCTCAGCACCAGAAGAAGACTGAGGACATGGCGATGACTGGTTTGGAATCCCCAGAGGGGCGAGGCCGTCACTTGCACGGACAGTGGCCTCTCCTGAAGCCACAGGGGCGGGTCCCTGGGGTCCCTGTCCTAACTGGAGAGGACCCTGGTGCAACTCGAGAAAAACCAGAAGCTTCTCCCCTGCAGGCGGGGTGAGGCCCTTGTCCGGTGTGGCGTCTCTGGGGAAATCCCCCTTTCCCTCTTGGACCTGGAAAAGCTCCTTCACACCCTTGCTGTGACCCATGAAGTTCCCCCCCCCAACCTGTCCCAACTCGAGAGGGACCCCGAGTGTCCTGTGCCGACTCAGAATAAGCCCCGATCTCCCCTGCTCAGCTCCAGATGAGGGGCCCTTTCCCTGCTCCGTCATGAAAGGGTTCTCGATGTTCCCCTCCCATCCCAAGAGGAGGCGCTAGCACCAGGAGTGTCTGGAGAAGCCTCAGGGGTCTGGCCACCCTTCCCCAAGACCCCTAAATGCCTTGTCCACTCCAGATGCACCTGACTGCACTTCACTGCCTCGATTGTCACCCTGAGGCTCGACTCCTGACACACTGACACGTGTGACAGCCCTGGGATAACTTGAGGGCAAGCCACAGATCCCTCCCTGTTCGCTCAATGGGGAGCTGGACACTGCTGCTGCAGCGTGGAAGGAAAGCGGCCAGGCACGTCTCCAGGCGAGATGAGGCCTGACTCTCCTTTGGGGCCTTCAGTGGAACCCCAAGACCTATGTCTGCACGGGCGAGGCAAGCTCAGGCTCCGGCCTCAGAACCAGGCTCCAGTCCTCAGACGAGGACTGAGGACCCGACGGCAACTGGGGTGGAATCCGCAGAGTCACCTCGCAACTTGCATGGAGACTGGCCACTCCTGAGACCACAGGGGAGGGTCCCTGGTGTTCCCGTCTTTAGTCAATAGGACCCCACCACAACTAGAGAAAAACCAGAAGATTCTCCCCTGCAGGCGGGGTGAGGCCCTTGTCTGCTGTGGCATCTCGTGGGAAATCCCCTCTTCCCTCTTGGACCTCTAAAGTATCCTTCACATCCTTGCTGTGACCCAAGCAGTTCCCCGCCCCACCATCCATCCCCACTTGAGAGGAACCAAGAGAGTCCAGTTGTGACTCAAGAGGAGCCCCGTTTTCCCCTGCTCAGCTCCAGATGAGGGACCCTTTCCCAGCTCCGTCGGGAAATGGATCCCAGCACTCCCCTCAGATCCCCAGAGGAGGCGCTGGAACCAGGAGAGTCAGGAGGAGGCTCAGGGATCGGGCCACCATTTCCCAAAACTCTGAAATGCCTCAGCCACTCCTGATTCCCCTGACTGCCTTGCACTGCCTCAACTGTCAACCCGAGGCTCGACTCCCTATACACTTGCACGTGTGACAGCCCTGGGGTACCTCAAGGGCAAGCCACAGATCCCTGTCTCCGCTCGATTGGCAGCCGGACACTACTGCTGAAGCTGGAGAGGAAGCAGCCGTGCACTTCTCCAGGAAAGACGAGGTCTGACTCCCCTGTGGGGGCTCCAGGGGATCACCAAGACCTATGTCAGTACAGGAAGGCATGCTCAGGCTCTGGCCTCAGCACCAGACGAGGACTGAGGACCTGGCAACAACACTGGAGGTATCCACAGAGGTGACTCGCTGAGACCACAGGGGCAGGTCCCTAGGGTACCCGTCATAACTCGAGAGGACTCTGCCACAATAGGGGAAAACCAGAAGCTTCACCCCTGCAAGCAGGGTGATGCCTTTGTCCGCTGTGGCGTCTTGGGGGAAATCCTCCCTTTGCTCTTGGATCTTGAAAGGCTCCTTCACACCGTTGCTGTGACCCAAGAGGTTCCTTGCCCCATCTTCCCCACTCGAGAGAAACCCCGATGGTCTCGCCACAACTCAAGAGGAGACCGTGTTACCCTGCTCAGCTCCAAATGATGGGCCCTTTCCATGCTTCGTGGGGAAAGTGTTCCTGGCACAACTCTCGCATCCCAAGAGGAGGCCCTCACACCAGGGGAAATGGGAGGAGCCTCAGTTGTGACATTCCTCAAGTCCCCCAAATACCTTTTCAACTTCAGGTGCACCTGACTGCCCTGCACTGCCTCGACTGTCACCCCGAGATTCAACTTCTGACACAATGGCACATGTGACAGCCCTGGGGTACCTCGAGGGCAAGACACAGATCCCTGATCCACTCGACGGGGAGTCGGACACTGCTACTGCAGCTGGGGAGGAAAGTGGCCATGCATGTCTCCAGGCGAGATGAGGCCTGACTCCCCTGTGGGGGCTCCAGGGAACCCCAGGATGTATGTCAGCACAAGCGAGGCAAGCTCAGGCTTCGGCAACAGAGGAGGACTGAGAAGCCTGCGTGGACTGAGGACCCGGTGACGACTCGGGAGAAATCCCCAGAGGCACCTCACAACTCGTGCGGAGACTGGCCTCTCCTCAGGCCACAGGGGTGAGTCACTGGGGTCCCTGTTGTAACTCGAGAGGACACCATAGAAACTCGACAAAACCAGAAGTTTTACCCCTGCAGACGGGCTGAGGCCCTTGTTCATTTCGGCATCTCAGGGGATACCCCTCTTCCCTCTTGGACCTTGAAAGTCTCCTTCACACCCTTGCTGTGACTTAAGAAGTTCTCCGCCCCACCCGTCCCCACTCCAGAGGAACCCCAAGGGTCCCAGCGCAACTCAAGAGGAGCCCCGTTTTCCCCTGCTCAGCTCTAGATGACCAGCCATTTCCCTGCTCCATCACGAACGGGTTCCCTGTGCTCCCCTCACATCACAAGATGAGGCGTTCACATTAGGAGAGTCGACAGGAGACTCAGCGGTCAGGCCACCATTCCCCAAGACCTCCAAATGCCTCATCCAGTAGAGATGCACCTGACTGCCCTGCAATGCCTCGACAGTCACCCTGAGGCTCGACTCCTGACACACTGGCACGTGTGACAGCCCTGGAGTACATCGAGGGCAAGCCACAGATCCCTGTGTCCACTCGATGGGGAGCTAGACACTGCTGCTACAGCTGGGGAGGAAAGCGGCCATGCACCTCTTCAGGCGAGACGAGGGCTGACTCCCCTGTGGGGGCATCAGGGGAACCGCAAGACCTATGTCAGCACAGGCGAGGCAAGCTGAGGCTCCGGCCTCAGCAAAAGATGAGGAATGAGGACCCGACGACGATTGGGGAGGAATCCTGAGAGGTGCCTCAAAAGTCGCACGGAGACTGGTCTCTCCAAGGGGCACGGGGCGGGTCCCTGGGGTCCACGTCGTAACTCGAGATGACCTCTACACAACTCGAGAAAAACCAGAAGCTTCCCCCCTGCAGGCGGAGTGAGTCCCTTGTCCGCCGTGGCGTCTTGATGGAAATCAACCCTTCCCTCGTGGACCTCGAAAGGCTCCTTCACACCCTTGCTGTGACCCAAGAAGTTCCCCCACAAGCCGTCCCCACTCGAGAGGAACCCCTAGGGTCCCGCTGCAACTAAGAGGAGCCCCGTTTTCCCCTGCTCAGCTCCAGATTAGGGACCCTTTCCCTGCTCCATCACAAAATGTTTCCCGGCGCTCCCCTCGCATCCCAAGTGGAGGCGATCACCCCAGGAAATTTAGGATGCCTCGTCCACTCCAGATGCACCTAGTGCCATTGCATTGCCTCGACTGTTACCCCGAGGCTTGAGTCCCGACACACTCGCAAGTTTTACAGCCCTGGGATACCTCGAGGTCAAGCCACAGATCCCTGTCTCCACTCGACGGGAAGCTTGACACTGCTGCTGGAGCAGGGAGGGTAGGCGACCGTGCATGTCTCCAGGCGAGACGAGGCCTGACTCCCGTGTGGGGGCTCCAGGGGAACCCCAATACCTATATCAGCATGCATGAGGCAAGTTCCGGCTCTGGCCTCAGCACCAGACGAAGACTGAAGACTCGGTGACGACTGGGGAGGAATCCCCAGAGTCACCTTGCAACTCACACGGAGACTAGTCTCTCCTGAGGCCACAGAGGCGGGTCCCTGTGGTCCCCGTCATAACTGGAGAGGACCCCGCCACAACTCGAGAAAACCCAGAAGCTTCTCCCCTGCAGGCGGGTGAGGAACTTGCCCCCTGAGGCATCTCTGGGAAAATCCCCACTTCCCTCTTAGACCTAGAAAGGCTCCTTCACACCCTTGCTTTGACCCAAGAAGTTCCCTGCGCCACCTGTCCCTATTCGAGAGGAACCCCGAGTGTCCCTCCGCGACTCAAGAGAAGCACCGATTTCCCCTGCTCAGCTCCAGATGAGGGGCCCTTTCCCTGATCCCTCAGGAAAGGGTTCCCAGCCCTCCCCTCACATCCCAAGGGGAGGCACTCCACCAGCAGAGTTGGGAAGAGCCTCAGGGGTCGGGCCACCATTCCCCAAGACCCCAAATGCCTTGTCCACTCCAGATGCACCTGACTGCCCTGCAATGCCTCGACTGTCACCCTGAGGCTCAACTCCTGACACACTGGCACGTGTGACAGCCCTGGAGTACATCGAGGGCAAGCCACAGATCCCTGTGTCTGCTCGACGGGGAGCTGGACACTGCTGCTGCAGCTGGGGAGAAAGACGACCCTGCATGTCTCTGAAGAGGAGGAGGCCTGACTCCCTTCTGGGCGTTCCAGGGGAAACCAAAGACCTATGTCAGCATAGGCGAGGAAAGCTCCTGCTTTGGTGTCAGCACCAGACGAGGACTGAGGACACGGCGACGACTGGGGAGGAATCCCCAGATATGCCTCCCAACTCGCACAGAGACTGGCCTCTCTTGACACCACAGGGGCTCGCAACTCGCACGGAGACTGGCCTCTCTTGACACCACAGGGACGAGTCCCTGGGGTCCACATTCTAACTTGAGAGGACCACACCGCAACTCCTTAAAAACCAGAAGCTTCTTCCCTACAGGCGAGTTGTTCCTGGCGGCATTTCAGGGGAAATCGCCCCTTTTCTCTTGGATCTCGAAAGGCTGCTTCGAACCGTTGCTGTAACCCAAGAAGTTCCCCGCCCCACCCGTCCCCACTCGAGAGGAACCCCGAGGGTCCCAGTGCGACTCAAGAGGAGCCCCGTTTTCCCCTGCTCATCTCCAGAAGAGGGGCCCTTTCCCTGCTCAGTCGCAAAATTGTTCCTGGTGCTCGCCTAGCATCCAAAGAGGAAGTGCTCGCAATTGGAGAGTCAGGAGGATCCTCAGGGTTCAAGACACCATTCCCCAAGACTCCCAGAGGCATCCTCCATTCCAGATGCACCTGACTGCCCTGCACTGCCTCAACTGTCACCCCGAGGCTGGACTGCCGACACAGTGGCAAGTGTGACAACCCTGGGGTACCTCGTGGGCAAGCCACAGATCCCTGTGTCTGCTCGATGGGGAGCCAGACACTGCTGCTACAGCTGGGGAGGAAAGCAGCCGTGCACGTCTCCAGGCGAGACGAGGCTTGACTTCCCTGTGTGGACTCCATGGGAACCCCAAGCCCTATGTCAGCACGGGCGAGGCAAGCTCACTCTTCGGCCTCCACACCAGACGAGGACAGAAGACCTGGTGATGCCAGGGGAGGAAACCTCAGAGGTGCCTTGCACCTCGCACGGAGACTGGCCTCTCTTGACACCACAGGGGCAAGTCCCTGGGGTCCACGTCGTAACTTGAGAGGACCACGCCGCAACTCCTTAAAAACCGGAAGCTTCTCCCCTACAGGCGGGGTGAGTCCTTTGTTCCTGGCGGCATCTCAGGGGAAATCCCCCCTTTTCTCTTGGATCTCGAAAGGCTCCTCGCACCCTTGCTGTGACCCAAGAAGTTCCCCGACCCACCCGTCCCCACTTGAGAGGAACCCCGAGGGTCAAAGTGGGACTCAAGAGGAGCCACGTTTTCCCCTGCTCAGCTCCAAATGAGGCGGCATTTCCCTGCTCCGTGGGGTAAGGTTTCCCTGTGCTCCCCTCACATCCCAAGAGGAGGCGCTCACACCAGGAGAGTCGGGAGGATCCTTAGGGGTCGGGTCACCATTAACCAAAACCTCCAAAGGCCTCATCGACTCCAGATGCACCTGATTGCCCTGCATTGCCTTGACTGTCACCCAGAGGCTCCACTCCTGACATACTGACACGTGTGTGAAGAAGGAAGCTAAATGTTCCCAGAAGAGTTAAATGCTAGGTTAGTCTATGGGAATATAGAAACAGCTTACTGGACTGGAAAAGCGTTCCCAAGGAGATGAATATTAGGTATGAATACTAAGTCAACATTCCCAAGGAGATGAAATACTAGGTACTAGGTCAGCTTTACTGGGATGGAAAGCCCCACAATTTTAAAGAAAGGGAACAATAAAATACCACCAGGTGTCTCACTGCAATGTTTGATCAGCAACCTAAGAAACAGGATCTAGCTCTGGGAAACAGGACCTTGATGCTAACAACAAAATATCACCAATAGTTACATAAACTTGCTTGCCTGCCAACCAATCATGCTTTGCTGAGTAGTCTAGCCCCCTCCTCCCCTAAACTATAAGATAAAAGACTTCCAAAGCAGGTGTTCGGGGCTCCCACCTTCGATTGGCTTGGTGGAGGGCCTGGATCCGAAATTATCAATAAACCTTTTTCTTTCTGAATTCCGTCTGGTGGTCTCTATCGGCAGCTAAGTCCCTTACAGTGTGACAGCCCTGGGGTACCTCGAGGGCAAGCCACAGATCCCTGTGTCCTCTCGAAGGGGAGCCGTACACTGCTGCTGCAGCAGGAAGTGAAAGCAGCCGTACAGGTCTCCAGGCTAGATGAGGCGTGACTCCCCTGTGGGGGCTCCAGGGGTACCCAAATACCTATGTCAGCAGGGATGATTCACGCTCAGGCTCCGGCCTCAGCACCAGAGGAGGACTGAGGACCCAGCGCCTACTTGGGAGAAATCGCCAGAGGCGCCTCCAACTGACTCAGTCTCTGCCCTCTCCTGAGGCCACAAGGGCGGGTCCCTGGGTTCCCCGTCTTAACTTGAGAGGAACCCACCACAACTCGAGAAGAACCAGAAGCTTCTCCCCTGCAGGCATGGTGAGGCTCTGGTGTGTTGAAGTGTCTTGGGGGAAATCACCCCTTCCCTCTTGGACCTCGAAAGGGTCCTTCACACACTAGCTGTGATCCAAGACGTTCCCGCCTCACCCGTCCTCACTCGAGGGGAGCACCGAGGGTCCTACCTCAACCCCAGTGTAGCCCCTTTTTCCCCTGCTCAGCTCCAGATGAGGAGGCCTTTCCCTGCTCCATCTGGAAAGGGTTTCTGGCGCTCCCTTCACTTCCGAATAGGAAATGCTCGCACCACAAAAGTCGGGAGGAGCCTCAGTGATCGGGCAACGATTCCCCAAGACTCGCAAAAGCCTCTTCCACTCCAGATGAACTTGACTGCGCTGCACTGCCTCGGCTGTCACCCGAGGCTTGATTCCAGACACACTGGCATTTGTGACAACCTGGGGTACCTCGAGGACTAGCCAAGATCCCTGTGTCCCCTAGAAGGGGAGCTGGACACTGCTGCTGCAGCTGGGGAGAAAAGCGGCTGTGCACATCTCCAGGCGAGGGGAGGCCTGACTCCCCTGTGTGGGCTCCAGGGGAGCCCCAAGAGTTATGTCAGCACGGTCAATGCAAGCTCTGGCTCTGGCCTCAGCACCAGACGAGAACTGAGGACTGGTGATGACAAGGGAGGAATCCCCAGAGGCACCTGGCAACTCACACAGAGACTGGCCTTTCCTAAGGCCACAGGGGCGGGTCCCTGGGGTCCCCGTTGTAACTCAAGAGGACCCCGCCACAACTCGAGAATATCCAGAAGCTTCTCCCCAGCAGGCTGTGTGAGGCCCTTGTCTGCTGTGGTGTCTCGGGGGAAATCACCCCTTCCCCTTGGGCCTCAAAAGGCTCCTTCATCCTTGCTGTGACCCAAGAAGTACCCCACCCCACCAGTCCCCACTCGAGAGGAACACAGAGTATCATGCCACGACTCAAGAGGAGCCCTGCTTTGCCCTGCTCAGCTCCAGATTAGAGGCCCTTTCCCTGCTCCATCACAAAAGGTTTCGCGGAATTCCTCTCGCATTGCAAGAGGTGTCTCTCGCACCAGAAGAGTCGGAAGATGCCTCAGGGTTCTTACCACAATTCCCCAAAATCCCCAAATGCCTTGTCCACTCCAGATGAACCTGACTACCCTGAACTGCCTCGATTGTATGCTCAAGGCTGGACTTCCGACAAACTGGCACGTGTGCCAGCCTTGGGGTACCTGGAAGGCAAGCCACACATCCCTGTGTCTGCTCGACAGGTATTTGGACACTGTTGCTGCAGCTGGGGATGAAAGCGTCCCAGCGTGTCNGAGACTGGCCTCTCTTGACACCACAGGGACGAGTCCCTGGGGTCCACATTCTAACTTGAGAGGACCACACCGCAACTCCTTAAAAACCAGAAGCTTCTTCCCTACAGGCGAGTTGTTCCTGGCGGCATTTCAGGGGAAATCGCCCCTTTTCTCTTGGATCTCGAAAGGCTGCTTCGAACCGTTGCTGTAACCCAAGAAGTTCCCCGCCCCACCCGTCCCCACTCGAGAGGAACCCCGAGGGTCCCAGTGCGACTCAAGAGGAGCCCCGTTTTCCCCTGCTCATCTCCAGAAGAGGGGCCCTTTCCCTGCTCAGTCGCAAAATTGTTCCTGGTGCTCGCCTAGCATCCAAAGAGGAAGTGCTCGCAATTGGAGAGTCAGGAGGATCCTCAGGGTTCAAGACACCATTCCCCAAGACTCCCAGAGGCATCCTCCATTCCAGATGCACCTGACTGCCCTGCACTGCCTCAACTGTCACCCCGAGGCTGGACTGCCGACACAGTGGCAAGTGTGACAACCCTGGGGTACCTCGTGGGCAAGCCACAGATCCCTGTGTCTGCTCGATGGGGAGCCAGACACTGCTGCTACAGCTGGGGAGGAAAGCAGCCGTGCACGTCTCCAGGCGAGACGAGGCTTGACTTCCCTGTGTGGACTCCATGGGAACCCCAAGCCCTATGTCAGCACGGGCGAGGCAAGCTCACTCTTCGGCCTCCACACCAGACGAGGACAGAAGACCTGGTGATGCCAGGGGAGGAAACCTCAGAGGTGCCTTGCACCTCGCACGGAGACTGGCCTCTCTTGACACCACAGGGGCAAGTCCCTGGGGTCCACGTCGTAACTTGAGAGGACCACGCCGCAACTCCTTAAAAACCGGAAGCTTCTCCCCTACAGGCGGGGTGAGTCCTTTGTTCCTGGCGGCATCTCAGGGGAAATCCCCCCTTTTCTCTTGGATCTCGAAAGGCTCCTCGCACCCTTGCTGTGACCCAAGAAGTTCCCCGACCCACCCGTCCCCACTTGAGAGGAACCCCGAGGGTCAAAGTGGGACTCAAGAGGAGCCACGTTTTCCCCTGCTCAGCTCCAAATGAGGCGGCATTTCCCTGCTCCGTGGGGTAAGGTTTCCCTGTGCTCCCCTCACATCCCAAGAGGAGGCGCTCACACCAGGAGAGTCGGGAGGATCCTTAGGGGTCGGGTCACCATTAACCAAAACCTCCAAAGGCCTCATCGACTCCAGATGCACCTGATTGCCCTGCATTGCCTTGACTGTCACCCAGAGGCTCCACTCCTGACATACTGACACGTGTGTGAAGAAGGAAGCTAAATGTTCCCAGAAGAGTTAAATGCTAGGTTAGTCTATGGGAATATAGAAACAGCTTACTGGACTGGAAAAGCGTTCCCAAGGAGATGAATATTAGGTATGAATACTAAGTCAACATTCCCAAGGAGATGAAATACTAGGTACTAGGTCAGCTTTACTGGGATGGAAAGCCCCACAATTTTAAAGAAAGGGAACAATAAAATACCACCAGGTGTCTCACTGCAATGTTTGATCAGCAACCTAAGAAACAGGATCTAGCTCTGGGAAACAGGACCTTGATGCTAACAACAAAATATCACCAATAGTTACATAAACTTGCTTGCCTGCCAACCAATCATGCTTTGCTGAGTAGTCTAGCCCCCTCCTCCCCTAAACTATAAGATAAAAGACTTCCAAAGCAGGTGTTCGGGGCTCCCACCTTCGATTGGCTTGGTGGAGGGCCTGGATCCGAAATTATCAATAAACCTTTTTCTTTCTGAATTCCGTCTGGTGGTCTCTATCGGCAGCTAAGTCCCTTACAGTGTGACAGCCCTGGGGTACCTCGAGGGCAAGCCACAGATCCCTGTGTCCTCTCGAAGGGGAGCCGTACACTGCTGCTGCAGCAGGAAGTGAAAGCAGCCGTACAGGTCTCCAGGCTAGATGAGGCGTGACTCCCCTGTGGGGGCTCCAGGGGTACCCAAATACCTATGTCAGCAGGGATGATTCACGCTCAGGCTCCGGCCTCAGCACCAGAGGAGGACTGAGGACCCAGCGCCTACTTGGGAGAAATCGCCAGAGGCGCCTCCAACTGACTCAGTCTCTGCCCTCTCCTGAGGCCACAAGGGCGGGTCCCTGGGTTCCCCGTCTTAACTTGAGAGGAACCCACCACAACTCGAGAAGAACCAGAAGCTTCTCCCCTGCAGGCATGGTGAGGCTCTGGTGTGTTGAAGTGTCTTGGGGGAAATCACCCCTTCCCTCTTGGACCTCGAAAGGGTCCTTCACACACTAGCTGTGATCCAAGACGTTTCCGCCTCACCCGTCCTCACTCGAGGGGAGCACCGAGGGTCCTACCTCAACCCCAGTGTAGCCCCTTTTTCCCCTGCTCAGCTCCAGATGAGGAGGCCTTTCCCTGCTCCATCTGGAAAGGGTTTCTGGCGCTCCCTTCACTTCCGAATAGGAAATGCTCGCACCACAAAAGTCGGGAGGAGCCTCAGTGGTCGGGCAACGATTCCCCAAGACTCGCAAAAGCCTCTTCCACTCCAGATGAACTTGACTGCGCTGCACTGCCTCGGCTGTCACCCGAGGCTTGATTCCAGACACACTGGCATTTGTGACAACCTGGGGTACCTCGAGGACTAGCCAAGATCCCTGTGTCCCCTAGAAGGGGAGCTGGACACTGCTGCTGCAGCTGGGGAGAAAAGCGGCTGTGCACATCTCCAGGCGAGGGGAGGCCTGACTCCCCTGTGTGGGCTCCAGGGGAGCCCCAAGAGTTATGTCAGCACGGTCAATGCAAGCTCTGGCTCTGGCCTCAGCACCAGACGAGAACTGAGGACTGGTGATGACAAGGGAGGAATCCCCAGAGGCACCTGGCAACTCACACAGAGACTGGCCTTTCCTAAGGCCACAGGGGCGGGTCCCTGGGGTCCCCGTTGTAACTCAAGAGGACCCCGCCACAACTCGAGAATATCCAGAAGCTTCTCCCCAGCAGGCTGTGTGAGGCCCTTGTCTGCTGTGGTGTCTCGGGGGAAATCACCCCTTCCCCTTGGGCCTCAAAAGGCTCCTTCATCCTTGCTGTGACCCAAGAAGTACCCCACCCCACCGGTCCCCACTCGAGAGGAACACAGAGTATCATGCCACGACTCAAGAGGAGCCCTGCTTTGCCCTGCTCAGCTCCAGATTAGAGGCCCTTTCCCTGCTCCATCACAAAAGGTTTCGCGGAATTCCTCTCGCATTGCAAGAGGTGTCTCTCGCACCAGAAGAGTCGGAAGATGCCTCAGGGTTCTTACCACAATTCCCCAAAATCCCCAAATGCCTTGTCCACTCCAGATGAACCTGACTACCCTGAACTGCCTCGATTGTATGCTCAAGGCTGGACTTCCGACAAACTGGCACGTGTGCCAGCCTTGGGGTACCTGGAAGGCAAGCCACACATCCCTGTGTCTGCTCGACAGGTATTTGGACACTGTTGCTGCAGCTGGGGATGAAAGCGTCCCAGCGTGTCTCCTGGCGAGATGAGGCCTGACTCCCCTGTGGGTGCTCTGGGGAACCCCAAGACGTATGTCAGCCCAGGCGAGGCAAGGGCTGGCTCCTGCCTCACCACCAGACAATGACTGAGGAACAGGCGATGACGCGGGAGCAATCCCGAGGCACCTTGCAACTCGCACGGAGACTGGTCTCTGCTGAGGCCACAGGGGCGGATCCCTGGCTTCCACGTCGTAACTCGAGAGGACATCGCCACAACTTGAGAAAAACTAGAAGCTTCCCCCCTGCAGGCAGGTGAGGCCCTTGTCTGCTGTGGCGTCTTGGGGGATATCACCCCTTTCCTCCTGGACCTTGAAAGGCTCCGTCATACCCTTGCTGTGACCCAAGATGTTCCCTGCCTCACCTGTCCTCACTCGAGGGGAACCTGAGGGTCCTGCCTCAATTCAAGTGTAGCCCCGTTTTCCCCTGCTCAGGTCCAGATGAACCCCGAAGGTCCTGCCTCAACTCAAGTGTAACCCCGTTTTCCCCTGCTCCATCGGGATAGTATTCCCAGCACTCCCCCCGAATCGCAAGAGGAGGCGTTCAAAACAGGAGAGTCGGGAGGAGCCTCATATGTCGGGGCACTATTCCCCAATGCCCCCAAATGCCTCGTCCACTCGAGAATGAACCTGACTGCCCTGCACTGCCTCGACTGTCACCCTGAGGCTGGACTACCGACACACTAGCACATGTGACAGCCCTGGGATACCTCGAGAGCAAGCCACAGATCCCTGTGTCTGCAAGATGGGGAGCCGGACACTGCAGCTGCAGCTGGGGAGGAAAGCGGCCATGCACGGCTCCAGGCGAGATGACACATGACTCCACGGTTGAGGCTCCAGGGGAATCCCAAGACCTATGTCAGCACGGGCAAGGCAAGCTTAGGCTCCGGCCTCAGCACCAGATGAGGGCTGAGGACCAGACAATGACTAGGGAGATATCCCCAGGGGCGCCTCGCAACGCACACGGAGACTGGCCTCTCCTGAGGCCACAGGGGCGGGTACCTGGGATCCCCGTCATAACTCGAGAGGACCCCGGCGCGACTCAAGAAAATCCAGAAGCTTCTCCCCAGAAGGTGGTGTGAGGCGCTAGTCTGCTGTGGCGTCTCGGGGGAAATCACCCCTTCCTCTTGGGCCTCATAAGGCTCCTTCACTCCTTGCTGTGACCCAAGAAGTTCCCCACCCCACCAGTCCCCACTCGAGAGGAACACAGAGTGTCACACTGCGATTCACGAGGAGCCCCGCTTTGCCCTGCTTAGCTCCAGATGAAGGGCCTTCTCCCTGCTCCATCAGGAAATGGATCCCGGCATTCTGCTCGCATCCCAAGTGGAGGCGCTCACACCAGGAGAGTTGGGAGGTGCCTCAGGGTTCTTGCCACCATTTCCCAAATCCCCAAACGCCTTGTCCACTCCAGATGAACCTGACTACCCTGCACTGCCTTGATTTTATGCTCAAGGCTCGACTCCCGACAAACTGGCATTTGTGACAGCCTTGGGGTACCTCGGAGGCAAGCCACACATCCCTGTGTATGCTCGACAGGTATTCTGCCACTGCTGCTGCAGCTGGGCATGAAAGCGTCCCAGCGCATCTCCTGGCGAGACGAGGCCTGACTCCCCTGTGGGTGCTCTGGTGAACCCCAAGACCTATGTCAGCATGGGCGAGGCAAGATCAGGCTCCAGCCTCACAACCAGATGATGACTGAGGAACCAGCGATGACTGGGGAGCCATCCCTAGAGGCCCTTCGCAACTCGCAAGGAGACTGGCCTCTGCTGAGGCCACAGGGGCGGATCCATGGCGTCTCCATCATAACTCGAGAGGACGCCTCCAAAACTCGAGAAAAACTAGAAGCTGCCCCCCTGCAGGCGGGGTGAGGCCCTTGTGCACTGTGGCGTCTGGAGGGAAATCACCCCTTTCCTCCTGGACCTCGAAGTGCTCCTCCACACCCTTGCTGTGAAACAAGAAGTTCCCGGCCCCACCAGTCCCCACTCGAGTGGAACACCGAGGGTCCTGTCCAGACTCAAGAGGAGACTCGTATTCCCCTGCTCAGCTCTAGATGAGGGGCCCTTTACCTGCTCCATCGGGAAAGGATTCCCGGCATTCTCCTCGCATCACAAGAGGCGGCACTCAAAACAGGAGAGTCGGAAGGAGCCTCAGGTGTCGGGCCACCATTCTCCAATGCCCCCAAATGCCTAGTCCACTCCAGATGAACCACTGCCCTGCACTGCCTCGACTGTCACCCTGAGGCTGGACTACCGACACACTGGCACGTGTGACAGCCCTGGGTTACCTTGAGAGCAAGCCAGAGATCCCTGTGTCCGCAAGACGGGGAGCCGGACACTGCAGCTGCAGCTGGGGCGGAATGTGGCTGTGCAAGTCTCCTGGCGAGATGATGCCTGAGTCTATGTTTGGGGCTCCAGGAGAACCCCAAGACCTATGTCAGCATGAGTGAGGCAAGCTCAGGCTCCACCCTCAGTACCAGACGAGGACTGAGGCCCCGGAGATGACTGGGGAGGTATCCCCAGAGGTGCCGTGCCACTCACACTGAGACTGGCCTCTCCTGAGGCCACAGGGGCGGGTCCCTGGGATCCCCGTCATAACTCGAGAGGACCCCGGCGCGACTCAAGAAAATCCAGAAGCTTCTCCCCAGAAGGCGGTGTAAGGCCCTTTTCTGCTCCTGCGTTTCGAGGGAAATCACCCCTTCCTCTTGGGCCTCGAAAGACTCCTTCACTCCTTGCTGTGACCCAAGAAGTTCCTNTGTCAGCAGGGATGATTCACGCTCAGGCTCCGGCCTCAGCACCAGAGGAGGACTGAGGACCCAGCGCCTACTTGGGAGAAATCGCCAGAGGCGCCTCCAACTGACTCAGTCTCTGCCCTCTCCTGAGGCCACAAGGGCGGGTCCCTGGGTTCCCCGTCTTAACTTGAGAGGAACCCACCACAACTCGAGAAGAACCAGAAGCTTCTCCCCTGCAGGCATGGTGAGGCTCTGGTGTGTTGAAGTGTCTTGGGGGAAATCACCCCTTCCCTCTTGGACCTCGAAAGGGTCCTTCACACACTAGCTGTGATCCAAGACGTTTCCGCCTCACCCGTCCTCACTCGAGGGGAGCACCGAGGGTCCTACCTCAACCCCAGTGTAGCCCCTTTTTCCCCTGCTCAGCTCCAGATGAGGAGGCCTTTCCCTGCTCCATCTGGAAAGGGTTTCTGGCGCTCCCTTCACTTCCGAATAGGAAATGCTCGCACCACAAAAGTCGGGAGGAGCCTCAGTGGTCGGGCAACGATTCCCCAAGACTCGCAAAAGCCTCTTCCACTCCAGATGAACTTGACTGTGCTGCACTGCCTCGGCTGTCACCCGAGGCTTGATTCCAGACACACTGGCATTTGTGACAACCTGGGGTACCTCGAGGACTAGCCAAGATCCCTGTGTCCCCTAGAAGGGGAGCTGGACACTGCTGCTGCAGCTGGGGAGAAAAGCGGCTGTGCACATCTCCAGGCGAGGGGAGGCCTGACTCCCCTGTGTGGGCTCCAGGGGAGCCCCAAGAGTTATGTCAGCACGGTCAATGCAAGCTCTGGCTCTGGCCTCAGCACCAGACGAGAACTGAGGACTGGTGATGACAAGGGAGGAATCCCCAGAGGCACCTGGCAACTCACACAGAGACTGGCCTTTCCTAAGGCCACAGGGGCGGGTCCCTGGGGTCCCCGTTGTAACTCAAGAGGACCCCGCCACAACTCGAGAATATCCAGAAGCTTCTCCCCAGCAGGCTGTGTGAGGCCCTTGTCTGCTGTGGTGTCTCGGGGGAAATCACCCCTTCCCCTTGGGCCTCAAAAGGCTCCTTCATCCTTGCTGTGACCCAAGAAGTACCCCACCCCACCGGTCCCCACTCGAGAGGAACACAGAGTATCATGCCACGACTCAAGAGGAGCCCTGCTTTGCCCTGCTCAGCTCCAGATTAGAGGCCCTTTCCCTGCTCCATCACAAAAGGTTTCGCGGAATTCCTCTCGCATTGCAAGAGGTGTCTCTCGCACCAGAAGAGTCGGAAGATGCCTCAGGGTTCTTACCACAATTCCCCAAAATCCCCAAATGCCTTGTCCACTCCAGATGAACCTGACTACCCTGAACTGCCTCGATTGTATGCTCAAGGCTGGACTTCCGACAAACTGGCACGTGTGCCAGCCTTGGGGTACCTGGAAGGCAAGCCACACATCCCTGTGTCTGCTCGACAGGTATTTGGACACTGTTGCTGCAGCTGGGGATGAAAGCGTCCCAGCGTGTCTCCTGGCGAGATGAGGCCTGACTCCCCTGTGGGTGCTCTGGGGAACCCCAAGACGTATGTCAGCCCGGGCGAGGCAAGGGCTGGCTCCTGCCTCACCACCAGACAATGACTGAGGAACAGGCGATGACGCGGGAGCAATCCCGAGGCACCTTGCAACTCGCACGGAGACTGGTCTCTGCTGAGGCCACAGGGGCGGATCCCTGGCTTCCACGTCGTAACTCGAGAGGACATCGCCACAACTTGAGAAAAACTAGAAGCTTCCCCCCTGCAGGCAGGTGAGGCCCTTGTCTGCTGTGGCGTCTTGGGGGATATCACCCCTTTCCTCCTGGACCTTGAAAGGCTCCGTCATACCCTTGCTGTGACCCAAGATGTTCCCTGCCTCACCTGTCCTCACTCGAGGGGAACCTGAGGGTCCTGCCTCAATTCAAGTGTAGCCCCGTTTTCCCCTGCTCAGGTCCAGATGAACCCCGAAGGTCCTGCCTCAACTCAAGTGTAACCCCGTTTTCCCCTGCTCCATCGGGATAGTATTCCCAGCACTCCCCCCGAATCGCAAGAGGAGGCGTTCAAAACAGGAGAGTCGGGAGGAGCCTCATATGTCGGGGCACTATTCCCCAATGCCCCCAAATGCCTCGTCCACTCGAGAATGAACCTGACTGCCCTGCACTGCCTCGACTGTCACCCTGAGGCTGGACTACCGACACACTAGCACATGTGACAGCCCTGGGATACCTCGAGAGCAAGCCACAGATCCCTGTGTCTGCAAGATGGGGAGCCGGACACTGCAGCTGCAGCTGGGGAGGAAAGCGGCCATGCACGGCTCCAGGCGAGATGACACATGACTCCACGGTTGAGGCTCCAGGGGAATCCCAAGACCTATGTCAGCACGGGCAAGGCAAGCTTAGGCTCCGGCCTCAGCACCAGATGAGGGCTGAGGACCAGACAATGACTAGGGAGATATCCCCAGGGGCGCCTCGCAACGCACACGGAGACTGGCCTCTCCTGAGGCCACAGGGGCGGGTACCTGGGATCCCCGTCATAACTCGAGAGGACCCCGGCGCGACTCAAGAAAATCCAGAAGCTTCTCCCCAGAAGGTGGTGTGAGGCGCTAGTCTGCTGTGGCGTCTCGGGGGAAATCACCCCTTCCTCTTGGGCCTCATAAGGCTCCTTCACTCCTTGCTGTGACCCAAGAAGTTCCCCACCCCACCAGTCCCCACTCGAGAGGAACACAGAGTGTCACACTGCGATTCACGAGGAGCCCCGCTTTGCCCTGCTTAGCTCCAGATGAAGGGCCTTCTCCCTGCTCCATCAGGAAATGGATCCCGGCATTCTGCTCGCATCCCAAGTGGAGGCGCTCACACCAGGAGAGTTGGGAGGTGCCTCAGGGTTCTTGCCACCATTTCCCAAATCCCCAAACGCCTTGTCCACTCCAGATGAACCTGACTACCCTGCACTGCCTTGATTTTATGCTCAAGGCTCGACTCCCGACAAACTGGCATTTGTGACAGCCTTGGGGTACCTCGGAGGCAAGCCACACATCCCTGTGTATGCTCGACAGGTATTCTGCCACTGCTGCTGCAGCTGGGCATGAAAGCGTCCCAGCGCATCTCCTGGCGAGACGAGGCCTGACTCCCCTGTGGGTGCTCTGGTGAACCCCAAGACCTATGTCAGCATGGGCGAGGCAAGATCAGGCTCCAGCCTCACAACCAGATGATGACTGAGGAACCAGCGATGACTGGGGAGCCATCCCTAGAGGCCCTTCGCAACTCGCAAGGAGACTGGCCTCTGCTGAGGCCACAGGGGCGGATCCATGGCGTCTCCATCATAACTCGAGAGGACGCCTCCAAAACTCGAGAAAAACTAGAAGCTGCCCCCCTGCAGGCGGGGTGAGGCCCTTGTGCACTGTGGCGTCTGGAGGGAAATCACCCCTTTCCTCCTGGACCTCGAAGTGCTCCTCCACACCCTTGCTGTGAAACAAGAAGTTCCCGGCCCCACCAGTCCCCACTCGAGTGGAACACCGAGGGTCCTGTCCAGACTCAAGAGGAGACTCGTATTCCCCTGCTCAGCTCTAGATGAGGGGCCCTTTACCTGCTCCATCGGGAAAGGATTCCCGGCATTCTCCTCGCATCACAAGAGGCGGCACTCAAAACAGGAGAGTCGGAAGGAGCCTCAGGTGTCGGGCCACCATTCTCCAATGCCCCCAAATGCCTAGTCCACTCCAGATGAACCACTGCCCTGCACTGCCTCGACTGTCACCCTGAGGCTGGACTACCGACACACTGGCACGTGTGACAGCCCTGGGTTACCTTGAGAGCAAGCCAGAGATCCCTGTGTCCGCAAGACGGGGAGCCGGACACTGCAGCTGCAGCTGGGGCGGAATGTGGCTGTGCAAGTCTCCTGGCGAGATGATGCCTGAGTCTATGTTTGGGGCTCCAGGAGAACCCCAAGACCTATGTCAGCATGAGTGAGGCAAGCTCAGGCTCCACCCTCAGCACCAGACGAGGACTGAGGCCCCGGAGATGACTGGGGAGGTATCCCCAGAGGTGCCGTGCCACTCACACTGAGACTGGCCTCTCCTGAGGCCACAGGGGCGGGTCCCTGGGATCCCCGTCATAACTCGAGAGGACCCCGGCGCGACTCAAGAAAATCCAGAAGCTTCTCCCCAGAAGGCGGTGTAAGGCCCTTTTCTGCTCCTGCGTTTCGAGGGAAATCACCCCTTCCTCTTGGGCCTCGAAAGACTCCTTCACTCCTTGCTGTGACCCAAGAAGTTCCCCACCCCACCGGTCCACACTGGAGAGCAACACAGAGTGTCACGCCGCGACTAAAGAGGAGCCCCGCTTTGCCCTGCTCAGCTCCAGATGAGGGGCCCTTTCCCTGGTCCATCGGGAAAGGGTTCCTGGCATTCCCCTCACATCCCAACTGGAGGAACTCACACCAGGAGAGTCGGGAGGTGCCTCAGGGTTCTTGCCACCATTCCCCAAAATCCCCAAATGCCTTGTCCACTCCAGATGAACCTGACTACCCTGCACTGCCTCAATTGTCTGCTCAAGCCTCGACTCCCGACAAACTGGCACATGTGACAGCCTTGGCGTACCTCGAGGGCAAGCCACACATCCCTGTGTCCGCTCGACAGGTATTCCAACACTGCTGCTGAAGCTGGGGATGAAAGCGTCCCAGCTCGTCTCCTGGTGAAACGAGGCCTGACTCCCTTGTGGGTGATCTGGGGATCCCCAAGACCTATGTCAGCATGGGCGAATCAAGATCAGGCTCCGGCCTTTTCTGCAGACGATGACTGAGGAACCGGCAAAGACTGGGGAGGAATCCCTAGAGGCGCCTTGCAATTGGCACAGAGACTGGCCTCTGCTGAGGTCACAGGGGCAGATCCCTGGCATCCCCATCATAACTCGAGAGGACACAGCCGCAACACAGGAAAAACTAGAAGCTTTCCCCTTCAGTCGGGGTGAGGCCCTTGTCCGCTGTGGTGTTTCAGGGGAAATCACCCCTTTCCTCCTGGACCTCAAAAGGCTCCTTCACACCCTTACTGTGAACCAAGAAGTTCCTCGCCCCACTGGTCCCCACTCAAGAGGAACACCGAGGGTCCCGCTGCGACTCAAGAGGAGACTCGTTTTCCCCTGCTCAGCTCTAGATGAGGGGCCCTTTCCCTGCTCCATCAGAAAGGACTCCTGGCGCTCTCTTCAAATCGCAAGAGGAGGCGCTCAGTACAGGAGCGTCGGGAGGAGACTCGGGAGGAGACTCGGGCGTCCAGCCACCATTCCCCAATGCCCCCAAATGCCTCGTCCACTCCAGATGAAGCCAACGGCCCTGCACTGCCTCGACTGTCACCCTGAGGCTGGACTACCGACACACTGGCACGTGAGACAGCCCTGGGGCACATAGAGAGCAAGCCACAGATCCTTGTGTCCGCAAGATGGGAAGCTTGACACTGCAGCGGGAGCTGGGGAGGAAAGCAGCTGTGCATGTCTCCAGGCGAGATGACACTTGACTGCACGGTTGGCGCTCCAGGGGAAGCCCAAACCTGTGTCAGCACGGGCGAGTAAAGGTTAGGCTCCGGCCTCAGCACCAGACGACCACTGAGGACCAAGGGATGACTGGGGAGGTATCCCTAGAGGAGCCTCGTAACTCACACGGAGACTAGCCTCTCCAGAGGCCACAGCGGCAGGTCCCTGGGTTCTCCATCATAACTCGAGAGGATCCCGCCGCAAGTCGAGAAAAACCAGAAGATTATCCGCTGGAGGCGGTGTGAGGCCCTTGTCTGCTTTGGAGTCTTGGGGGAAATCACCTCTTCACTCTTGGGCCTCGAAAGTCTCCTTTACACCCCTGCTGTGACACAAGAAGTTCCGCGCCCTACCCATCCCCACTAAAGAGGAACCCTGAGCAGCCCACAGCGATACAAGAGGAGCCCTGTTTTCCCCGCTCAGCTCCAGATGAGGGGCCCTTTCCCTGCTCCCTCGGGAAAGGTTTTGCGGTGTTCCACTCCCATCCCAAGAGCAGGTGCTCACACCTGGAAAGTCGGGAGGAGTCTCTCAGGTTGGGCCACCATTCCCCAAGACCCCCAAATGCCTCGTCCACTTCAGATGAACCTGACTGCCCTGCACTGCCTCGACTGTAACCCCGAGGCTCGACTCCGGCACACTGGCAAGTGTGACAGCCCTAGGGTACCTCGAGCGCAAGCCATAGATCCCTGTATCCGCTCGACAGGAACCTGGACACTGTTACTGCAGTTGGGAAGGAAAGCAGCCATGCACATCTCCAGTCGAGACCAGGCCTGATTCTCCTGTGTGGGCTCCAAGGGAAGCCCAATACAAATGTCAGCACGGGCAAGGCAATCTCAGGCTCTAGCCTCAGCACCAGAAGGGGACTGAGGACTTGACCCCACTGGGGAGGAATCCCCAGATGTGCCTCGCCCCTCGCACGGAGACTGGCCTATCCTGGGGCCACAGGGGTGAATCCCTGTGGTCCCCGTCGTAACTCGAGTGGACCCCGCCATAACTCGAGAAAAATCAGAAGCTTCTCCCTTGCAGGCTGAGTGAGGCCCTTGTCCGCTGTGGCAACCCGAGGAAAATCAAGTGTTCCCTCTTGGACCTCGAAATGCTGCTTCACACCCTTGCTGTGACACAAGAAGTTCCCCTCCCCACCCGTCCCCACTCTAGAGGAATGCCGAGAGTCCCGCCCCGACTCACTAGGAGCCCCGTTTACCCCTGATCAGCTCCAGATAGGGGCTTTTTCCCTGCTCCGTCAAGAAAGGGTTCCTGGCACTCCCATCACAACCCAACAGGAGGCACTCGCACCTGGAGAGTCAGGAGGAGCCTCAGGGTTCGGCCAACATTTCCCAAGACCCCCAAATGCCTCGTCCACTCCAGATGCATCTGACTGCCTGCACTGCCACGACTGTCACCCCGAGGCTTGGCTCCCGACACACTGGTACTTGTGACAGCCTTGGGGTACCTGGAGGGCAAGCCTCAGGTCCCTGTGTCCGTTCAACGGGGAGCCAGACTGTGCTGCTGCAGCTGGGGAGGAAAGCGGCCGTGCTCGTCTCTAGGCGAGACAAGGCCTGAGTTCTCTGTGGGAGCTCCAGAGGAACCCCAAGACCTATGTCAGCACAGGCAAGCAAGCTCAGGCCTTGGCTTCATTACGAGATGAGGACTGAGGACTTGGCGACAACTGGGGAGGAATCCCCAGAGGTGCCTCGCAACTCGCAACGAGACTGGCTTCTCCTGAGACCACAGTGGAGGGTCCCTGGGCTCCCCGTCGTAACCCGAGAGGAACCTGCCACCACTCAAGAAAAACCAGACGCTTCTCCCGTGCAGGCGGGGTGAGGCCCTTGTCCGCTGAGGCGACTCAGGGGAAATCTCCCCTCCCTCTTGGACCTCGAAAGGCTCCTTCACACCCTTGCTGTGACCCAAGGAGTTCCCCGTGCCACCCGTCCCCACTTGAGAGGAACCCGAGTATTCCGCTGCGACTCAAGAGGTGCCCCGTTTTCACCTGCTCAGCTCCAGATGAGGGGCCCTTTCCCTGTTCCACTGGGAAAGGGTTCCCGGCGCTCCCCTCACATCCCAAGAGGACTCGCTCACACGTGTGACAGCCCTGGGGTACCGCAATTGCTAGTCACAGATCCTTGTGTCTGCTCGAGGGGGAGCCGGACACAGCTGCTGTAGCTGGGAAAGAAAGCGGCCATGCACGTCTCCAGGCGAGATGAGGCTTTACTCCCCTGTGGGGGCTCCAGGGGAACCCCAAGACCTATGTCAGCACGGGTGAAGACAGGTCAGGCTCCGGCCTCAGGACCAGAAGAGGACTGAGGACCCAGCGACAACTGGGGAGGTATCCCTAGAGACGCGTGGCAACTTGCCCAGAGACTGGCCTCTCCTGAGGCCACAGGATCACGTCCCTGGGGGGGTCCACATAGCAACTCAAGAGGACCCCGCTGCAACTTGAGAAAAACAAGAAGCTTCACCCCTGAAGGCAGGGTGAGGCCCTTGTCCACTGCAGCGTCTTGGGGGAATCACACCTTCCCTCTTGTATCTCAAAAGGCTCCTTCACATCCATGCTGTGAACCAAGAAGTTCCCTGCCCCACCCATCCACACTCGAGAGGAACCATGAGGGTTCTGCTGTGACTCAAGAGGAGCCCCGCTTTCCCTGCTTAGCTCCAGATGAGGGACCTTTTCCCTGCTGCATCAGGAAAAGATTCCTGGTGCCCCCCTCACATCCCAAGAGGAGTCACTTTCACCAGGAGAGATGGGAGGACCCTCAGGGCATGGGCAACCATTCCCCAAACCCCCAAATGCCTCGTCCACTACAGATGCACCTGACTGCCCTGCACTGCCTCGACTGTCACCCTGAGGCTCGACTCCCGACACACTGGCACGTGTGACAGCCCTGGTGTACCTCGAGGGCAAGCCACAGATCCCTGTGTCCGCTCAAAGGCGTGCTGGACCCTTCTGCTGCAGATGGGGAGAAAAGTGACTGTGCACGTCTCCAGGCGAAACGAGCCCTGACTCCCCTGTGGGGGCTCCAGGGGAACCCCAAAACCTATGTCAGCATGGACGAAGCAAGATCAGGCTACGGCCACAGCACAAGAAGATGACTGATGACCCGGCGTGGACTGAGGACAACGCGACGACTGGCGAGAAATCCCCAGAGGTACCTGGCAACTTGCTCAGAGACTGGCTTCTCTTGAGGCCACAGGGTCTGGTCCCTGGGGTCCCCGTCGTAACTCCACAGGACCACACCTCAACTACAGAAAAACAAGAAGCTTCTCCCCTTCAGGCTGGGGGAGGCCCTTGTCCACTGCGGCATCTTGGGGGAAATCCTCCCTTCCATCTTGGAGGTCGAAAGGCAACTTCACACCCTTGCTGTGCCCCAAGATTTCCCCTGTATCACACGTCTCCAAACAAGAGGAAAGCCGAGGAACCCGCCACCACTCAAGAGGAGCCCCGTTTTCACCTGCTCCGCTCCAGATGAGGGGCCCTTTCCCTGCTCCGTCAGGAAAGGTCTCTTGGCGCTTCCCTCACAACCCAAGAGGAGGCGCTCACACCAGGAGAGTCGGGAGGAGCCTCAGGGGTTGGGCCACCATTCCCCAAGATGCTCAAATGCCTCATCCACTCCAGATGCACCTGAATGCCCTCCACTGCCTCAACTGTCACCTGAGGATCGACTCCCAACACACTGGCACCTGTGACAGCCCTGGGGTACCTCAAGGGAAAGCCACAGATCCCTGTGTCTGCTCGACGGGGAAATGGACAATGCTGCTACAGTTGAGGATGAAACGGCTGTGCATGTGTCCAGGTGAGAGGAGGCCTGACACCCCTGTGGGGGCCCCAGGGGAACCCCAAGACCTATGTCAGCATGGCTGGGCAAGCTTTGGCTCTGTCCTCAGAACCAGACGAGGACTGAGGACGCGGCAATGACTGGGGAGGAATCCCAAGAGGCGCCTCGAAACTCGCATGAAGACTGGCCTCTCCTGAAGCCACAGGCGCGGTTACCTGGTGTCCCTGTCGTAACTCATGAGGAACCCACCGCGACTCGAGAAAAACTAGAAACTTCTCCCCTGCAGGCGTGATGAGGTCTTTGTCCGCTGCAGTGTCTCAGGGGAATCACTGCTTCCCTCTTGGACCTCGAAGGCTCCTTCACACCCTTGCTGTGACCCAATAAGTTCACCGTCCCACCCATCCCCACTCGAGAGGAACCCCTAGGGTCATGCCACAACTCAAGAGGAGCCCCTTTTTCCGCTGCAGATGAGGGGTCCATTTCCTGCTCCATCGGGAAAGGGTTCCCAGCGCTCCCCTTGCATCCCAAGAGGAGGCGCTCACATCAGGTGAGTCAGGAAGAGCCACAAGGGTGGCCAGCATTCCCCAAGATCCCCAAATGCCTCATCCGCTCCAGATGCACCTTACTGCCCTGCACTGCCTCGACTGTCACCCCGAGGCTCGACTCCCGACACACTGGCATGTGTGACAGCACTGGGGTACCTCGAGTGCAAGCCACAGATCCCTGTGTCTGCTTGACAGGGAAATGGACAATGATGCTACAGCTGAGGAGGAAATGGCCGTGCACGTCTCCAGGTGAGACAAGGCCTGACTGCCCTGTGGGGGCTCCAGGGGAATCCCAAGACCTATGCCAGCACGGGCGAGGCAATCTCAGGCTCCAGCCTCAGCACCAGATGAGGACTGAGGACCCGGCGACGACTGGGGAGGAATCCCGTGAGGCGCCTCACAACTCACATGGAGACTGGCCTCTTCTGAGCCCACAGGGGCGGGTCCCTGAAGTCCCCGTGGTAACTCGAAAAGACCCTGCTGCAATTCGAGAAAAACCAGAATCTTCTCCACTGCAGGCAGGGTGAGGCCCTTGTCTGCTCTGGCGTCTCAAGGGAAATCCCCCCTTCCATCTTGGACCTGGAAAGGCTCCTTCACACCCTTGCTGTGACCAAGATGTTCCCCACCCGACTTATCCCCACATAGAACAACCCTGAGGGTCCCGCCACGACTCAAGAGGAGCCCCATTTTCCCCTGGTCAGATCCAGATGTGGGGCCCTTTCCCTGCTCGGTCAAGAAAGTTTTCCCTGCTCTCCCCTCGCATCCTAAGAGGAGGTGCTCGCCCCAGGAGAGTCGGCAGGAACCTCAGGGTTTTGGCCACCGTTTCCCAAACCCCCAAATGCCACGTCCACTCCAGATGCACCTGACCTGTCTGCACTGCCTCGGCTGTCACCACAAGGCTCAATTCCCGACACACTGGCAAGTGTGACAGCCCTGGAGTACCTCGAGGGCAAGCCACAGGAACCTGTGTCTGCTCGACGGGGAGCCAGACACTGTTGCTGCGGCTGGGGAGAAAAGTGGCCATGCACATCTACAGGAGATACGAAGCCTGACTCCACTGTGGGGGCTCCAGGGGAACCCCAAGACTGATGTCAGACCGGGGGAGCCAAGCTCAGCTCTGGCCTCAGCACCAGACGAGGACTGAGGACCCAGCAATGAGTGGGGTGGAATCTCCAGAGACGCCTCACAACTGGCATGGAGACTGGACTCTCTTGAGGCCACAGGGCATGGTCTCTAGTGTTCCCGTTTTAGTTCGAGGGGACCTCACTGAAACTGGAGAACAACTGGAAGCTTCTTCCCAGCAGGGTGGGTGAGGCCCTTGTCCGATGCGGAGTCTTCAGGGGAAATGCCCCCTTCCCTCTTGTAGCTCGAAAGGCTCCTTCACACCCTTGCTGTGACCAAAAAGTTCCCCACCGCACACGTCCCCACTGGAGAGGAACACCGAGGGTCCCGCTGTGACTCAAGAGGAGCCCCGTTTTCCCCTGCTCAACTCCAGATGAGAGGTCATTTCCCTGATCCATCAGCAAAGGCTTCCCAGTGCTCCCCTCGCATCCCAAGAGGAGGCCCTCATACCAGTATTGTCAGGAGGAGCCTCAGGTGTCCGGAAACCAATCTGCAACATCCAAATGCCTTGTTCACTTCAGATGCAACTGACTGCCCTGCACTGCCTTGACTGTCACACTGAGGCTCAACTCCCGACACAGTGGCATGTGTGACAGCCCTGGGATACCTCGAGGGCAAGCCAGAGATCTCTGTGTCCACTCGATAGGGAGCCGGACACTGCTGCTGCAGCTGGGGAGGAAAGCAGCCATGCAAGTCTTCAGGTGAGACGAGGCCTGACTCCCCTATGGGGGCTCCAGGGGAACCCCAAGCCCTAAGCAGCACAGTCAAGGCAAGCTCAGGCACGGGTCTCAGCACCAGATGAGGACTGAGGACCTGGCGACGACTTGGGAGGAATCCCCAGAGGCGCCTCGCAACTTGCACGGAGATGGCCATTCCTGTGACCACAGGGGCGGGTCCCTGGGGTCCCCGTTGTAAATCGAGCGGACCCCACTGCAACAAGGAAAAACCAGAAGCTTCTCCCCTGCAGGCGGGCTGAGGCCCTTGTTCACTGTGGCATCTCAGGGGACATCCCCCCTTCCCTCTTGGATCTCAAAAGGCTCCTTCACACACTTGCTGTGACCCAACAAGTTCCCCTCCCCACCCGTCCACACACAAGAGGAACCCCGAGGGTCCTGCCGTGCCTCAAGAGGAGCCCCGTTTTCTGCTGCTCAGCTCGAGATGAGGGGCTCTTTTTCTTCTCCGTCGGGAAAGGGTTCCTGGTACTCCCCTCCCATCCCAAGAGGAGGCACTCACACCAGGAGAGTCGGGAGGATCCTCAGGGGTCGGGCCACCATTCCCCAAAACCCCCAAATGCCTCGTCCAATCCAGAGGCACTTGACTACCCTGCACTGCCTCGACTGTCCCCCAGAGGCTCCATTCCAGACACAATGGCTCCTGTGACAGCCCTGGTGTACCTTGAGGGCAAGCCACAGATCCCTGTGTATGCTCGACTGGGAGCTGGACACTGCTGCTGCAGCTGGGGAAGTAGGCAGCCGTGCACGTCTCAGGCGAGATGATGCTTGATTCCACTGTGGAGGCTCCAGGGGAACCCCAAGACCTATGTCAGCACGGTCGGGGCAAGCTTAGGCTCCTACCTCAACACCAGAGGAGGACTGAGGACTCGGCAACGACTGGGGAGGAGTCCTCAGAGGCGCCTTGCAATTCGCACAGAGACTGGCCTCTCTTGACGCCACAGGGGCGGGTCCCTGGAGTCCCAGTCATAACACAAGAGGACCCCACCGCAACTCAGGAAAAACCAGAAGCTTCTCCCCTGCAGGCGGGGTGAGGCCCTTGTCTGCTGCGGAGTCTCTGCGAAAATCCCCCCTTCACTCTTGGACCTCGAAAGGCTCCTTCACACCCTTGCTGTGAGCCAAGAAGTTCCCATCTCAACCCGTCCCCAATCGAGGGGAAACATGAGGGTCCCGCAAGGACTCAAGAGGAGCACCATTTTCCCCTGCTCAGCTCCACATGAGGGGTCCTTCCCCTGCTCTGTCGGGAAACTGTTCCTGGAAATCACCTCCCATCCCCAGTGGAGGCGCTCGCAGAAGGAGTGCCGGGAGGAGCCTCAGGCGTCGGGCCACCGTTCCAAAAGAGCCCCAAATGTCTCGTCCAATCCAGATGAAACTAGCTGTGCAGCACTGCCTTGACTGTCACCCCGAGGCTCGACTCCCGACACACTGGGACATGTGACAGCTGTGCAGTACCTCGAGGGCAAGCCACAGATCCCTGTGTCTGCTCGACTTGGAGCCGGACACTGCAGCTGCAGGTGCAGAGAAAAGCAGCAGTGCACGTCTCCAGGTGAGACAAGACCTGACTCCCCTGTGGGGTCTCCAGGGGAACCCCAAGACCTATGTCAGCAGGGGTGAGGCAAGCTCAGGCTCTGGCCTCATCACCAGTCTAGGACTGAGGACCCGGCCACAACTGGGGAGGAATCCCCAGAGGCGTCTCGAAACTTGGACGGAGACTGGCCTCTCCTGAGGCCACAAGGGCCGGTCCTGGGGTCACAGCTGGAACTCGAAAAGACCCCACCACAATTCAAGAAAAACCAGAAGCTTCTTCCCTGCAGCCAGGGTGAGGCCCTTGTCATCTGTGGCATCTCAGGGGAAATCACCCCTTCCCTCTTGGACCTCAAAAGGCTCCTTCACACCCTTGCTGTGACCCAAGAAGTTCCCTGTTCCACCCGTCCCGACTCGAGAGGAACCCTGAGGTACCACCGTGACTCAAGAGGAGCTCCGTTTACCCCTGCTCAGCACCAGATGAGAGGCCCTTTCCCTGCTCCATCAGGGAAGGCTTCCTGGCACTCGCCTTGCATCCCAAGAGGAGGCGCTCACACCAGGAGAGTCAGCAGGAGCCTCAGGTTTTGAGCCACCATTCCCAAAACCCTCAAATGCCTTGTCCATTCCAGATGAACCTGACTGCCTTGCACTGCCTCGATTGTCACCCCGAGGCTTGACTCCCATCACACTAGCACGTGTGACAGTGCTGGGGTACATCGAGGGCAAGCCACAGATCACAGTGTCCCCTCGACGGGGAGCCGGAGACTGCTGCTGTTGCTGGGGAGGTAAGCATCCGTGCACATCTCTAGGTGAGGCGACTCCTGATTACCCCTGAGGGGGCTAAAAGGGAACCTGAAGCCCTATGTCAGCACAGGCGAGGCAAGCTCAGTCTCCGCCCTCAGCATCAGACGAGGACTGAGGACCCGGCAATGACTGGGGAAGAATCCCCAGAGGCGCCTCGCAACTAGCACAGAGACTGTCTCTTCTGAGGCCACAGGGCCGGGTCCCTGAGGTCCCCGTGGTAACCTGAGAGGACCCAGCCAGAACTCGTGAAAAACCAGAAGCTTCTCCCCTGCAGGGGTGGTGAGGCACTTGTCTGCTGCAGTGTCTCGGGGGAAATCACCCCTTCTTTCTTGGACCTCGAAAGACTCCTTCACACCCTTGCTGTAACTCAAGAATTTCCCGGCCCCAACCGTCCCCACTCGAGAGGAACTCCAAAGGTCCCGCCGCCACTCAAGAGAAGCCCCGTTTTCCCTTGCTCATCTCCAGATGAGGGGCCCATTCCCTACTCCATTGGGAAAGGGCTCCCGGCACTGCCCTCGAATCCCAAGAGGTGGCGCTCACACCAGGAGAGTTGGGAGGAGCCTCAGCGGTCAGGCCACCATTCCACAAGGCACCCAAATGCCTCGTCCACTCCAGATGCACCTGAAAACCCTGCAATGACTCAACTGTCACCCCAAGGCTCGACTCCCGACATATTGGCACGTGTGACAGCCCTGGCATACCTCGAGGGCAAGACACAGAACCCTGAGTCCGCTAAAAGGGGAGCCAGACACTGCTGCTGCAAGTGGGGCGGAAAGCAGCCATTCACGTCTCCAGGGGAGATGAGGCCTGAGTCCCCTGTGAATGCTCCAGGGAACCCCAAGTTCTATGTCAGCAAGGGCGAGGCATGCTCAAGCTCTGTCCTTTGGACAAGACAACGACTGAGGACTCGGCTTCGACTGGCGAGGAATCGCCAGAGGCGCCATGCAACTCACACGTAGATTGGCCTCTCCTGAGGCCACAGGGGCAGCTCCCTGGGGTCCCCTTCTTAACTAGAGAGGACCCTGCTGCAACTAGAGAAAAACCTAAAGCTTTTTCCCTGCAAGCGCAGTCAGGACCTTGTCCACTATGGCATCTGAGTGGAAATCCACCTTCCCTCTTGGATCTCGAAAGGCTCCTTCACACCCTTGCTGTAACCCAAGAAGTTCCCTTCCTCACCCGTCCCCACTGGAGAGGAACCCCGAGGGTCCCGCTGTGAATCAAGAGGAGCCCCGTTTTCCCCAGCTCAGCTCCAGATGAGGGGACCTTTCCCTGCTCGGTTGGGAAAGGCTTCCTGGCACTCCCCTCGCATCCCAAGAGGAGGCGCTCGCATCAGGAGAGTCAGCAGGAGCCTCAAATATTGGGCCACCATTCCCCAAGACCCGCAAATGCCTTGTCCACTCCTGATGCAGCTGACTGCATTGCACTGCCTCGACTGTCACCCCGAGGCTCGTTTCCCGACACACTAGCATGTGTGGCATCCCTGGGGTACCTCAAGGGCAAGCCACAGATCCTTTTGTCTGCTCGACGGGAACAGGACACTGTTGCTGCAGCTGGTGAGGAAATCTGCCTTGCACGTCTCCAGGAGAGACCAGGCCTGACTCCCCTGTCGGGGCTCCAGGGGAACCCCAAGATCTATGTCAGCACAGGTGAGGCAAGTTCAGGCCACGGCCTCAGCACCAGACGAGGACTGAGGTCCCGGTGATGACTGGAGAGGCCTCCCCAAAGGCGCCTTGCAACTCGCATGAACACTTGCCTCTCCTAAGGCCACAGGGGCGGGTCCCCGGGGTCCCCGTCATAACTTGAGAGAACCCCTCCGCAACTCCAGAAAAACCAGAAGCTTTACTCGTGAAGGCGGTGTGAAGCCCCTGTCTGCTGCAGCATCTCAGGGGACATCCCCCCTTCCCTCTTGGACCTGGAAAGGCCCCTTCACACACTTGCTGTGACCCCAGAAGTTCACCGCCCCACACATTCTCTTTTGAGAGTAACTCCAAGGGTCCTGCCAAGACTCCAGAGGAGCCCCGTTTTCCCCTGCTCAACTCAAGATGATGGGCCGTTTCCCTGCTCCATCCAGAAAGGTTTCCTGGCGATCCCCTACCATCGCAAAAGAAGGCGCTCGCACCAGGAGAGTCAGGAGGAGCCTCAGGGCTCTGGCCACCATTCCCCAAGACCCGCAAGTGCCTCATCCACTCTAGATGCAACTGACTGACCTGCACTGCCTCGACTGTAATCCCCGAGGCTCTTCTCCCGAAAAACTTGCACGTGTGACAGGCCTGGGGTACCTCGAGGGCAAGCCACAGATCCCATGAGTCCCTCGAGGAGAGCCGCACACTGCTGCTACAGCTGGAGAGGAAAGCGGCTGTGCTCGTCTCCAGGCGAGACGAGGCCTGAATCCCCTGTGGAGGCTCAAGGGGAACCCTATGACCTATGTCAGCACAGGCTAGGCGCTTCAGGCACCGACCTCAGCACCAGAGGAGGCCTGAGGACCCGGCCATGACATGGAAGGAATCCCCAGAGGCACCAACCAACTGGCACGGAGACTGGCCTCTCCTGAGGCCACAGCGGCGGGTCCCTGGGGTCCCCGTTGTATCTCGAGAGGACCCCTCAGCAACTCGAGAAAAACCAGAAGCTTCTCCTCTGCAGGTGGGGTGAGGCCCTTGTCTGCTGTGGCATCTCAGGGGACATCCCCCCTTCCCTCTTGGACCTAGAAAGGCCCCTTCAAACACTTGCTGTGACCCCAGAAGTTCACCTCCCCACACATTCTCTTTTGAGAGTAACCCCAAGTGTCCCGCCGTGACTCAAGAGGACCCCAGTTTTACCCTGCTCAGCTTCAGATGAGGGGCCCTTTCCCTGCTCTGTCGGGAAAGGGTTCCCGGCGCTCCCCTCGCATGCCAAGAGGAGGCACTCGCACCAGGAGAGTCAGAAGGAGCATCAGGGTCGGGGCACCATTCCACAAGACCCCCAAATGCCTCGTCCACTCCAGATGCACCTGGCTGCCCTGCACTGTCTCGACTGTCACCCCCAGGCTCGATTCTTGACACAGTGGCACGTGTGACAGCCCTGGGGTATCTCGAGGAAAATGCACAGATCCCTGTGTCCCCTCCACGGGGAGCAGGACACTGCTGCTGCAGCTGGGGAGGAAAGCGGCCGTGCACGTCTCCAGGCGATTTGAAGCCTGATTCCCCTGTGGGGGCTCCAGGGCAATCTCAAGACCTATGTCACCATGGGCGAGGCAAACTCAGGCTCTGGCCTCAGCACCAGACAAGGACTGAGGACCCGGTGACGACTGGGGAGGAATCCCCAGAGGAGCCTCGCAACTCGCTCAGAGACTGGCCTCGCCTGAGGCCACAGTGGCGGGTTCATGGTGTCCCCGTCGTAACTGGAGAGGACCCCACTGCAACTTGAGAAAAATCAGAATCTTCTCCCCTGCTCGCAGGGTGAGGCCCTTGTCCTCTGCTTTGTCTCCGGGGAAATCCCCCCTTCCATCTTGGACCTCGAAAGGCTTCTTCACACCCTTGCTGTGACCAAAGAAGTTCCCCACCCCACAAGTCCCCAATGGAGAGGAACCCCAAGGGTCCCGTTGCAACTCCAGAGGAGCCCCGTTTTTCCCTGCTCAGCTCCAGATTGAGGGGCCCTTTCCCTGATCACAGAAGAAAGCATTCCCAGCGCTCCCATCACATCCCAAGAGGAGGCGCATGCACCAGGAGTATCTGGAGGAACTTCAGGGTTCGGTCCACTATTTCCCAAGACCCCCACAAGCCTCGTCCACTCCAGATGAACCTGACTGCTCTGCTCTGCTTCGGCTGTCATCCCAAATTTCGACTCCCAGCACACAGGCACGTTTCACAGCCCTGGGGTACCTCGAGTGCAAGCCATAGATCCCTGTGTCCGCTCGACGGGGAGCCGGACATTGCTTCTGAAGCTGGGAAGGAAAGCTGCCGTGCAAGTCTCCAGGACAGTCGAGGCCTGACTCTCTTGTGGGGGCTACAGGGAATCCCAAGACCTATGTCAGCACGAGTGAGGCAAGTTCACCCTCCGGCCTAAGCACCAGACGAGGACTGAGGACCCAGCAATCACTGGGGAGGAATCCCAGAGGCAACTCACAACTCGCACGTAGACTGGTCTCTCCTGAGGCCCCAAGGGTAGGTCCCTGTGGTCCCCATTGTAACTCAAGAGTACCCCGCTGCAACTTGAGAAAAACCAGAAGCTTCTCCCATGCAGGTGGGGTGAGGCCCTTGTCCGATGTGACATCTAGGGTGAAATCCCCCCTTCCCTCTTGGACCTCGAATGGCTCCTTCACACCCTTGCTGTGAATCAAGAAGTTCCCTGTCCCAGTTGTCACAACTCGAGAAAAACCCCGTGGGTCACAACGTGACTCAAAAGGATCCCTGTTTTCCAGTGCTAGACTCCAGATGAGGGGCCCTTTCCCTGTTCCATCTGGAAAGGGTTCCTGGCGATCCCCTCACATCCCCAGAGGAGGCGTTTACACCAGGAGAGTCAAGAGGGGATTCGGGGTTGGGCCACTATTCCCCAAGACCCCCAAATACCTCGACCATTCCATGTGAATCTGACACCCCTGCACTGCCTCGTATATCACCCCTAAGTTCGACTCCCTACACACTGGTACGTGTGTCAGCCCTGGGAACCTGTAGGTCAAGCCACAGATCCCTGTGTCCGTCAACAGGGAGCCGGACACTGCTGCTGCAGCTGGGGAGGAAAGCGGCCGTGAACATCTCCAGGAGAGATCATGTCGGACTCCACAGTGGGAGCTCCAGGGGATCCCCAAGACAGATGTCAGCTGGGTGAAGAAAACTCACTTTCTGGTCTCAGCACCAGATGAAAACTGAGATCCTGGGGACGACTGGAGATGAATCACCAGAGGCGACTCACCATTCGCATGAAGACTGGATTCTCCTGAGGCCACAGGGGCGGGTCCCTGTGGTCCCCGTCGTAACTCGAGAGGACCTCGCCACAACTTGAGGAAAACCAGATGCTTCTCCCATGCAGGCGTGATGAGGCCCTTTTCCACTGCAGAGTCTCAGGGGAAATCACCTCTTCCCCTTTGTACCTCGAAAGGATCGTTTCACACCCTTGCTGTGACCCAATAAGTTTCTGACCCACGTGACCCCAATCGAGAAGAACCCTGAGGGTCCCCTCGGTACTCTATGGAGCCCCGTTTTCCCTGCTCAGCTCCAGATGAGGGTCCCTTACCCTGTGCCTTCGAGAAAGGTTTCAGGCACTCCCCTCCCATCCCAAGAAGAGGCACTCGCACCAGGAGAGTCGGGAGGAGCCTCAGGGTTCGGGCCACCATTCTCCAAGACCCCAAATGACTCGTCCACTCCAGGTGAACCTGACTGCCCCGCACTACCTTGACTGTCAACCCGAGGTTAGACTCCTACACACTGGCACGTGTGACAGCCTTGGGGTACCTCGAGAGCAAGCCACAGATCCCTGTGTCTGCTCAATGGCAAGCCGGACTCTGCTGCTACAGCTGGGGAGGAAAGCGGCCTTACACATCTCCAAGATAGACGAAGCCTGACTCCCCTAATGGGGCTCCAGGGGAACCCAAGTCCTATGACAGCACGGGCAGCGAAAGTTTGGGTTCTGGCCTGAGCAAGTGATGAGGACTGAGAACCCTGTGACATCTGGGGAGACATCTCCGGAGGTGCCTCACAATTCACACGGAGATTTGCCTCTCCTGTGGCCACAGGGGCAGGTCGCTGAGGTCCCTGTCGTAACTCGTGAGGACCACGCCACAACTCGGGGAAAAAAAAAAAAGGAAGAAGCTTCTCCCCTTCAGGCGGGGTGAGGCCCTTGTCTGCTGTGGCATCTCAGGGGAAATCACCCCTTCCCTCTTGGACTTCTAAAGTCTCCTTCACATACTTGCTGTGACACAAGAAGTTCCCGGCCCACCTGTCCCCACACAAGAGGAACCCTGAGGGTCCATCCACAACTCAAGAGGAGCCAAGTTTTCTCCAGCTCAGCACCAGATGAGGGTCTCTTTCTCTGCTCCGTCGGGAAATGGTTCCAAGCGCTCCCCTCACATCCCAAGAGGAGGTGCTCCCACGAGGAGAATCGGGAGGAGGTTCAGGATCAGGCCACCATTCCCCAAGACCATCAAATGCCTCTTCCACTCCAGATGATCTTGTCCACCCTGTACTGCCTCGACTGTCACCCCGAGGCTCGACTCCCGGCACACTAGTACATGTGACAGCCCTGGAGTACCTCAGGTTCATGCCACAGAATCCTGTATCGCTTGACAGGGAGCCAGACACTGCTTTTGCAGCTGGGGAGGAAATCGTCCATGCACGTCTCCAGGCGAGAAGAGGCCTGACTGCCCTGTGGGGGCTCCAGGAGAACCCAAGCCCTATGTCAGCATGGGTGAGGAAAGCTCAGGATGCGGCCTCAGCACAAGACGAGGACTGAGGACCCGACAATGACTTGGGAGGATTCACGAGAAGGGCCTCACAACTCGCTCGAAGACTGGCTTCTCCTGAGGCCACAGGGGCGGGTCCCTGTGGTCCCCGTCGTAACTTGAAAGGACCCTGCCGCAACTCGAGAAAAACCAGCAGCTTCTTCCCTGCAGACGGGGTGAGGCTCTTGTCTGCTGTGGCGTCTCAATGGAAATCCCCCCTTTCCTCTTGGACCTTGAAAGACTCCTTGTGGCAGACTAGATGCCAATAGAGACCACCAGTCGGAGTTCAGAGAGGAGCAGTTTATTGGCAATTTCGGACCCGGGCCCTCACCAAGCCAATCGAAGGTGGGGAGCTCCGAACTCCCGCTTTGGGAGTCTTTTATCCTATTGTGCAGGGGAGGAGGGGAGCTAGGCTACTTGGCAAAGCATGGTTGGTTGGCAGGCAGGTAAGGTTATGTAACTATTGGTGACATTTTGTGGTTAGCATCAAGGTCCTGTTTCCTAGAGCTAGATCCTGTTTCTTAGGTTGCAGAGCAAACATTGCAGTGAGACACCTGGTATTTATTGTTCCCTTTTAAAATTTTGCGGCGTTCCATTCCGGTAAAGCTGACCTAGCATTCAACTCCCTGGGAAACATTTTACTTCCTTCTTCATTTCCTACTAGTCTTAATAGAGGAATCAAATCTTTGATTCATCCCCTGACTCCTCCTCACTTGGTACTTCCTCCTGATAGTGGGATCGTAGGAGGAGGATCCGGAGGTCGTGTGTCCCTTGTGACACCATTTGTCGTGTGGTAGAAACGGCACAAGGAAAGATGGCAAGGCCTATGATCAGCAAGAGGAGTGGTCCAGCCACTGCGCTCACAAGGGTGGTCAGCCAAGATGACCACTGGAAGAGAGACTCATACCAATTTTCCTGATTGCCTCTGGCTTCCTCTCTATCTTTAAGTCTCTTTAAGTGTTGGCTCAAGCTTTCCTTAATAACCCTTGAGTGGTTGGCGTAGAAGCAGCAGGTCTCTCCCAGGGCCAAACAAAGCCTGCCCTGCTTGAGGAATAGCAAGTCCAGTCCTCTCCAATCTTGCAGCACTACCTCAGCTAGGGAGGAGAGGGAGTCCTCTAATTTAGCAACGGTGGACTCCAGCGTTTTTAGGTTTTCATCAATTTGGGACTCCAGGCCTCGCAGATCCAGGTCACCCTTTATAATGGCTGAAGCTTCCACCGCTGTTGACCTGGCTATCCCTAACCCTATAAGTAGTGGGACTAGAACTGGGGCCCTCTTCTGCCAGGAGAGACTGAAATGTTCATGACCCCCCTCACCTGAGTAGTAATAAACCTGGGGTAATATGTGGGCCAGGACACAGACCCCTCCTTCCACCACTGCCGGGTAGATGCAGGGTGTTATGCCTGATGTGCAGGCCCACCAGGTGCCTTCAGGGGCCACAAGCAGAGATAAGGAGGGGGCACCTCAGGGAACGGTATAAGTTAGGTTACAGTTTTCTCCATACACAGCTAGGGAATCTAAGGGGGAAGTATTTCCTGTCACACAAGTCCCCCTACCTTGAAAATCTCCTAAGGTCAGTTTAGGTTCCACTCCCCATTTGCACTCAGGGAATTCTAGTTGGCCTTCTCTGAGAGTGATATTTCTGACACGGAAAGAGTCCTCTCCCAGGGGTATTGTCACAGCAATTCCCACATAGTATGGGGGCTCTGGGTTAAGGCAAAGCCAGCAGTCCTGCGTGAGGGTCGGGTCAGTGTAATTTAGGTATGAAAAGGTAAGGTCCACAGTTTGTAAGAGAGAATGGGCTTGAGACTCCAGTGGGGGAAAAGTATGGGATGCAGGAGTGCTGGAGGTGACGTTTCTGTGGGGGTAACACTCTAGTGGGGATGGGCATCTGGGGTCCTATAGGTTTTAGGTGATGTGGGAGCTGTCTTTTCTGGATGATAAACAATACTCCTGGGTCATACCCCTTAACATATAACCTCAGACCCCAAGTCTTCCCTGTTTCCCAATAGCCTTGCTCCCAGGTTTTGACCCTCAACTCTATGGGGTTACACCATCCCACATGGCAAGGAGGTACTTCCGGAACCCGCTTGAATTGAATGAGGGGGTCCACATCTTTCCAACTGGTGATAGTCTTGCAGCCCCACGCACTACAGTGGAAGTCCTCAATTCCACCGCACTCCGAGGGTCCCTCCTGGGGGCAGATATAGAACTCTGTGTCCTTCAATGCCTCTTCCAAATATTTAGTCCCACATCCGTAGGACTTTACCCCAGCTCTTCCTCCCCTCATATACCCTTCAGGGGGTCTTTCGTTATTCCAGTTAGCCCCCAGGAGGTTTCATAAATCAAACCAAAAGGTAGGCACACCCAGGGTAGACATATTTGCAACCAGCTTCCCGTCTAACATGCTAGTTAACTCCCAGCGGTAGGGTGCAAGCATATAGGGGCTAAAGGAGGCGGTCTGAAGCAGGGGAAACAAAAACAGCACAACTAAGAGGATGCCATCAGTCTGAGTTATAGTGGGTCGTCGGAGCATTCCACTTTCCATTTTGAGTTCTTTTCCTCTAGCGGGGGGTGTTTCTTGATCCGGGAGTGGTGAATCCAAGCACTCCTTCCTGCCACCTTGACCGCAGTCAGCATGCTCAAAATGATGGTATAAGGCCTGTCCCAGCGAGTGGCGAGCATTTCCGGGCTCAGTTTCTTAATCAGGACCAGATCACCAGGGTCACAGAGAGGAGGCCGGGCTGGAGCGCTGGGAGTTCCGGGTCTGCTCTCTCGGACCGCTGCTTGGGCTTGGGTCCGAGCTAACTGCAGGCCCTGTAAAGATCTAAGGAGATTGTCATTAGTTATTTCCGCAAGGGTTTCCTCCCCCAGCTTGGGGATGAGTGGAGGGGGCCGCCCATAGACAATCTCGAAGGGCGTGAATCCGGTCACAGAGGGGGTACACTTAGATCTGAGAAGCGCAAAGGGTAAGAGAGTAACCCAGTCTACGCCAGTCTCTATTTTGTATTTTGTCAATATTTCCTTTAAGCTCCTATTCATCCTTTCTACTTGTGCTGAGCTCTGTGGCCTGTAAGCACAATGCAGTTTCCATTTGATTCCTAAAGCCTCAGCCAATTGACGAGATATCTGGGTGGTAAATGCTGGGCCATTGTCGGACCTCAGACTACTAGGTAATCCGAACCTGGGGACAATTTCAGAGACCAATTGTTTACTACCAAGGAAGTCTCTTTCTTGGTAGGGAAGTCTTCTGCCCATCCGGAGGAGGTATCAACAAAAATGAGGAGGTAGCGGTAGCCTCCTCATGCAGGGGGCATCTCGGTGAAGTCCACTTCCCAGGCCTCCCCTGGCTCAGTTCCTCTCTGACGTATGCCCTTCTCAGCCATCCTAGTTGGGTTAGCATTTACTCGGGCGCAAGTCAGACATCGGGTGGCTATGTCTCGAGCAATCCTGTAGATCCCACAGATTAAGTACTTTTTCCTCAGCAAGTCTGCCAATTTGTTTCCACTCAAATGGGTTGCCTGGTGGGCCTCAGAAAGGAGGGCTCTACCAATAGCCTCTGGAACTAGCACCCGGTTATCTTGCAGGACTAGCCATCCTTGTTCCGTGATCTGCCCCCCTAGTTTCTTGCCCAGATCAGTCTCCTTTTAGTTATACACAGGAGGTTCCTCTGTAGGTTCGGCGATGGTTAAGACTAGAGTAGGGGCTCCTTCCCCTACTAGTCTTAAGGCAGCCTCCCGGGCGGTTTCATCTGTGAACTTATTTCCCCGCGCTTCAGGGGTGTCCCCAGTTTGGTGCCCCTGACAATGTATAACCGCCACGTCTCTGGGTTTCCAGACAGCTGATAAAAGGTCTATAATTTCAGAGGCGTTTTTAATAGTCTTTCCTCCTGACATCAGGAGTCCCCTCTCCTAGTATAAGGCTCCATGGACGTGAATGGTAGCAAAAGCATACCTGCTATCAGTATAGATGTTTAAACATTTTCCTTTTCCCCACCTCAAGGCCTTGGTCAGGGTGACTAGTTCGGCCCGCTGGGCTGAAGTCCCTTTTTGTAGTGCTGAGGCCCAGATGACAGAGTCCTCAGTTACCACGGCGGCCCTGGCATACCTGATGCTGTCCTTGACAAAACTGCTCCCATCAGTGTAAAGAGTAGCCTCCGCTTGTGATAGCGGCGTGTCAGACAAGTCCAGTCTCCCACAAGAGAGGGAATCCAGGAATTCTGTGCACTCATGTGGGGGCAACTGGGGGTCTGGAGCCAGCAGCAGGGTAGCAGGGTTTAAGGTTGTGGAGCGGTGGAAGGTAAACCGGGGCGGGTCGAGGAGTTGCACCTGATAGTGTGTAATTCTGGTGTTAGACAGCCATTTCTCAGGCGGTGCCCGGAGTAGGCCCTCGAGGTTATGAGAAAAGGCGACCTCGAGACTCTGGTCAAAGGTCAGCTTGGTTGCCTCCTTGACTAGCAGGGCTGCAGCCGCAATTGTTCTCAGACACCCTGGCCACCCCACCACCACAGGGTCCAGCCGTTTGGACAAATAGGCCACAGGTCTCTTCCAGGGACCCAAGTCTTGGGTTAATACTTCCTTTGCCACCCCATTAGCCTCGGCCATGAACAGTCGGAAGGGATTTTCTAGGTTCGGCAGACTGAGAGCGGGGGAACTCACCAAGGTGGTCTTCAGGTCCTCGAAAGCCTTCTCAGCGGCTTCTGTCCACACGAGGGCAGGGTCCTTGCCGCTGGTAGCCACGTATAGAGGCTTAGCTGTCTCTGCAAAGTTCGGGACCTGAAGCCTGCAATACCGCATGGCTCCCAGAAATTCCCGTACTTGTCTTTTAGTCTCCGGTCGGGGAATCTGAAGGATGGCTTGGATGTGGCTGGAAGACAAGGCTCTGCGTCCCTGGCTGATCTGGAATCCAAGGTAAGTTACCTGCTGCTTGCAGAGTTGGGCCTTTTTAGATGACACTCGGTACCCAAGCTGGGCCAGAGTCTGGAGTAGGTCTTTGGTGGCCTCTTCACAACTCAAATAATCTGTGGTGGCGATAAGGATATCATCTACATACTGAAGGAGGGTGACTCCAGAGTGATTGGCCCTGTAGTCCTGAAGGTCTTGGTTTAGCACCTCATCAAAAAGAGTAGGTGAATTTTTGAACCCTTGAGGCAGCCTTGTCCAGGTAAGCTGCCCTGACAGTCCCTTGTCGGGATTGGCCCACTCAAAGGCAAAGAGGGGCTGACTTATGGTGGCCAGGGGGAGGCTAAAGAAGGCATCTTTCAGATCCAAAACACTGTACCATTCTTTATCTGGCGGCAGCAAACTGAGGAGAGTGTAAGGGTTAGGAACAGTGGGGTGGATAGTCTCAACCCTTTTGTTAATTTCCTGCAGATCTTGAACAGGTCGATAGTCCTGAGTACCTGGTTTCTTCACTGGGAGGAGGGGGGTGTTCTAAGCTGACTGGCAAGGAACTAGGACGCCCACCTCCAGCAACCTATTTATGTGGACTTTAATTCCCCATCTTGCCTCCAGACTGAGGGCGTACTGCCGTACTTGGACAGGGGTAGCTATAGCCGCCAGCTGGACAACAATGGGCACCCGGTGTTTTGTTAGCCCCAGGGGATTGCCCTCAGCCCAAACTTCTGGGATCTCCAGTTTCAGCTTGTCTAGAAGTTCCTCACTCTGCTCCCCAGCTGAAGTCTCATATAATCTATATTTTCCTTCCAAGGGCAGCGAGACTAGAATTCGCCCTTTGGCAGCAACTTCCACATCTCCATCTGGAGTGAAGGAGATAGTAGCCCCCATTTTCTGCAGTAAGTCTCTCCCAAGAAGGGGTTCGGGGCACTCAGGGATGACTAAGAAGGAATGAGTGACTGTCCCACGGCCAAGATCTGAAATACGGCCAGCCGACTTGGGATATCGCTTCGGCTGGCCTGTAGCCCCAATTATCTGGATCTTCTCTTGGGATACGGGCCCCACAGGATGTTTTGCCACCGAGTGAGTGGCCCCTGTATC
>SJYW01037287.1:84849-115986 GCA_006410735.1 Raphicerus campestris | reverse complement strand
TCAAATAATCTGTGGTGGCGATAAGGATATCATCTACATACTGAAGGAGGGTGACTCCAGAGTGATTGGCCCTGTAGTCCTGAAGGTCTTGGTTTAGCACCTCATCAAAAAGAGTAGGTGAATTTTTGAACCCTTGAGGCAGCCTTGTCCAGGTAAGCTGCCCTGACAGTCCCTTGTCGGGATTGGCCCACTCAAAGGCAAAGAGGGGCTGACTTATGGTGGCCAGGGGGAGGCTAAAGAAGGCATCTTTCAGATCCAAAACACTGTACCATTCTTTATCTGGCGGCAGCAAACTGAGGAGAGTGTAAGGGTTGGGAACAGTGGGGTGGATAGTCTCAACCCTTTTGTTAATTTCCTGCAGATCTTGAACAGGTCGATAGTCCTGAGTACCTGGTTTCTTCACTGGGAGGAGGGGGGTGTTCTAAGCTGACTGGCAAGGAACTAGGACGCCCACCTCCAGCAACCTATTTATGTGGACTTTAATTCCCCATCTTGCCTCCAGACTGAGGGCGTACTGCCGTACTTGGACAGGGGTAGCTATAGCCGCCAGCTGGACAACAATGGGCACCCGGTGTTTTGTTAGCCCCAGGGGATTGCCCTCAGCCCAAACTTCTGGGATCTCCAGTTTCAGCTTGTCTAGAAGTTCCTCACTCTGCTCCCCAGCTGAAGTCTCATATAATCTATATTTTCCTTCCAAGGGCAGCGAGACTAGAATTCGCCCTTTGGCAGCAACTTCCACATCTCCATCTGGAGTGAAGGAGATAGTAGCCCCCATTTTCTGCAGTAAGTCTCTCCCAAGAAGGGGTTCGGGGCACTCAGCGATGACCAAGAAGGAATGAGTGACTGTCCCACGGCCAAGATCTGAAATACGGCCAGCCGACTTGGGATATCGCTTCGGCTGGCCTGTAGCCCCAATTATCTGGATCTTCTCTTGGGATACGGGCCCCACAGGATGTTTTGCCACCGAGTGAGTGGCCCCTGTATCTACCAAGAAATCGATCTTCTGGCCCCCCGCAGAAAGGGTTATCCTGGGTTCCCGGGGGGCCTAAGGAACCCTGATCCCTCTAATCAGTCTCCTCCACCAAGATTGGGGCGGGTCGTGGTCCTTTTCTTGGCCGTTTTGGACACTTTCGTTTCCAATGTCCTTCCTCTTTGCCATATGCACACTGGTTTCTTCCCAGAGCGCCTTGCTGACCCTTCCTCTGGGTGCATTTCTCCTGGGAGCCTGATGGCGCCTTGCAGACTAGGAGGACCTTGGCCATTTTCTTAGTGAGCTCCCGGGTAGTTCGGGTGGGGTCCTTTCGATTTTCGAACACCTTCTGGGCCACTGCCAGGAGTTCGGACAGAGACTTCCCTTCTAATCCTTCTAGTTTCTGCAACTTCCTTCTAATATCTGGGGCCGCCTGAGCTACGAAGGAGAGCACCACAGCCGCCCAGTTCTCTGGAGCTTCTGGGTTAATCGGGCTCCAGGTCCTATAGGCTTGGTTGAGCCTTTCCAGAAAGGAGGTGGGACTCTCCTCCGGTCCCTGCCTAGTCTCAGTAATCTTGGTCATATTAGTAGGCTTCCGGGCCGCAGCTTGTAAGCCAGCCAATAGAGTCTGGTGGTACCGGTTAAGGGCCCCCAACCCCCCTGCACTGTTGTGGTCCCAAGTGGGGCGAGTGGAGGGGAAACCTTCCTCAATAAGGTTGGGGTCCATTGTCAGTTCTCCTTGGTTATCCCGGACCTGTTTCTTACTTTCATTTTTTATTCTTTCTCTCTCCTCAGTAGTAAATAGGGTACTGAGGAGCTGCTGACAGTCATCCCATGTGGGTTGATGAGTATAAAAGACAGATTCTAAGAGCGTGATGACCGCCTGGTGGTCATCCGAAAAAGAGGGGTTCTGGCTTTTACGGTTATATAGGTCTGAGGTAGTGAATGGGACATACATTCGTACTGGCCTCCCAGCAGGCCCCACCTCACCCGTTTCTCGCAGGGGATAGAGTCCTGCGGGTTCAGGTGGCCCAAAGGCGGTGCCCGCATGGGTATGAGTGGGGCTCACCAAGGGTGGAGTGGCCTCGGTGGAGTCAGGGGAAGAGGGCCAGTCTCCCTCAGGTTCTCTCCCAGGGTAGGGTGGGGGCCGCCTTTGAGGGGGTGATTCAGGCCCCTGGGGCAACACTGGGGCCGAGGGTTTCTTAGGCCTAGGTTGCCACATCACCATTATGCGCAACGAACGACCCCCCCCTTTGCCCCCAACTTAACAGACTCCAAACACCCACATTTTTTCAAGTATGATGACTTATCCCAAATAATCTCAGCCCATATATCAATATAAGGAATCTGATCTGGGTGCCCTGGGTTCCCATAGCACACATGTTGAACTCGCCTGGCCACAGCCAAGTCGAGAGAGCCCTCGTTCGTTCAACCCACTCCAAGTGTGGGCCAGTCAAGCTCACAGAATTTCCTTAGGTCAAAGGCACTTACAGACACTCCGTAGCCCTCAGCCCGTCACTTAAAATCAGCGAAATTTTCAATCAAGCACTCAAGTGGGCTCAATGGGCCACTCAAACTGCCTTGTCCCATCCTGGCCAGGAGGAAGAGGCAGATTTTGACAATTAGGCAATCAGACAAAAGGAACAGACAGGAAAACAGACACCAAACAACCAAACAGACAATCTTAAAACCAGAAACTCAGATCCAGGCCTCCCGGAGTTGTCACTCCATTCAGCAATTGCGTGGGACCTCCCGGCTGCGTCCTGCCGTCCACACGCAACTCAAAACAGAGTCTACAGACTAATACCAGATCAGTAAATTAAACAGGTTTGACCTACCGGCACACTGCGCAGGATTCCAGATGAATAGTCTGCTGGCGGTCTCCAGGCAGTTGATCCCGGACGAGCCCCCAAATGTGGGAGACTAGCTGCCAATAGAGACCACCAGTCGGAGTTCAGAGAGGAGCAGTTTATTGGCAATTTCGGATCCGGGCCCCTGCCAAGCCAATCGAAGGTGGGGAGCTCCGAACGCCCGATTTGGGAGTCTTTTATCCTATTGTGCAGGGGAGGAGGGGAGCTAGGCTACTCGGCAAAGCATGATTGGTTGGCAGGCAGGTAAGGTTATGTAACTATTGGTGACATTTTGCGGTTAGCGTCAAGGTCCTGTTTCCTAGAGCTAGATCCTGTTTCTTAGGTTGCAGAGCAAACATTGCAGTGAGACACCTGGTATTTATTGTTCCCTTTAAAAATTTTGGGGCTTTTCGTTCCAGTAAAGTTGACCTAGCATTCAACTCCCTGGGAAACATTTTACTTCCTTCTTCACTCCTTCACACCTTTGCTGTGACCCAAGAAGTTCCTCAGCTCACATGCCCCACTCGAGAGGAACTCCGAGAGTCCCACCTCGAATCAAGAGGCGTCCCGTTTTCCCCTGCTCAGGTCCAGGTGAAGGGCCCTTTCCCTGCTCCATTGGGAAAGGGTTCCCTGCGTTCCCCTCACATCCCAGGAGGAGGCGCTCACACCAGGAGAGTTGGGAGGAGCCTCAGGGGTCAGACCACCATAAGCCAATACCCCCAATACCCCCAAAAGCCTCGTCCACTCCTGATAAACCTGACTGCCATGCACTACCTCGGCTGTCACCCCGAGGCTCGACCCCTGACACACTGGCACATGTGAGAGCCCTGGGGTATCACGAGGGCAAGCCACGCATCCCTGTTTCTGCTCGACAGGGCGCTGGACACTGCTACTGCAGCTGGGGAGGAGAGCGGCTATGCATGTCTCCAGGCGAGATGAGGCCTGACTACCATGTGGGGGCTCCAGGGGGGCCCCAACTGCTATGTCAGCACGGGAAAGGCAAGCAAAGGCTCCAGTCTCAGCACCAGACGAGGACTGAGTACCCGGTGATGACAGGGGAGGAATCCCCAGAGGCGCCTGTAAACTCGCACAGATACTGTCCTCACCTGAGGCCACAGGGTCGGTTGCCAGGGGTCCCCATGGTAACTTGAGTGGACCCCGCCGCAACTCAAGAGAAACCAAAAGTTTCTCCAGTGCAGGCGAGGTGAGGCCTTTGTCCACTGTGGTGTCTCGGGGGAAATCACCCCTTCCATCTTGGACCTAGAAATGCTCCTTCACATCCTTGCTGTGACCCAAGAAATTCCCCGTCCCACCCGTCCCCACTCGAGAGGAACGCTGAGGGTCCCACCGCGATTCAAGGGGAGCCCCGTTTTCCCCTGCTCAGCTGCAGATGAGGGGCCCTTTTTCTTCTCCGTTGGAAAATGGTTCCTGGTGCTCCCCTCTCATCCCAAGAGGAGTTGCTCACACCAGGAGTGTTGGGAGAAGCCTCAGGGGTCGGGCCACCATACCCCAAGACCCTAAATGCATCGTCCTCTCCAGATGAACCTGACTGCCCTGCAGAGCCGCGACTGTCACCCTGAGGTCGACTCCCCACATAATGGCACGTGTGACAGCCCTGGGATACTTCAAGAACTAGCCACAGATCCCTGTGTCCCCTCGACGGGGAGGAGGCCACTGATGCTGCAGCTGAGCAAGAAAGCGACCGTGCATGTCTCCATTCGAGCCGAGGCCTGACTCCCCTGTGGGGGGTCCAGGGGATCCCTAAGATCTATGTCAGCACGGGAGAGGAAACTTTAGGATCAGCCACAGCACCAGACAAGTACTGAGGACCCGGTGATGACTTGGGAGGAAAAACAGAGGCGCCTCGCAACTGGCACGGAGACTGGCCTCTCATGAAGCCACAGTAGTGGCTCCCTGAGGTCCAGGTCTTAACTCGAGAGGGCCTCACTGCAAATCGAGAAAAACCAGAAGGNATCCGGGCCCCTGCCAAGCCAATCGAAGGTGGGGAGCTCCGAACGCCCGCTTTGGGAGTCTTTTATCCTATTGTGCAGGGGAGGAGGGGAGCTAGGCTACTCGGCAAAGCATGATTGGTTGGCAGGCAGGTAAGGTTATGTAACTATTGGTGACATTTTGCGGTTAGCGTCAAGGTCCTGTTTCCTAGAGCTAGATCCTGTTTCTTAGGTTGCAGAGCAAACATTGCAGTGAGACACCTGGTATTTATTGTTCCCTTTAAAAATTTTGGGGCTTTTCGTTCCAGTAAAGTTGACCTAGCATTCAACTCCCTGGGAAACATTTTACTTCCTTCTTCACTCCTTCACACCTTTGCTGTGACCCAAGAAGTTCCTCAGCTCACATGCCCCACTCGAGAGGAACTCCGAGTGTCCCACCTCGAATCAAGAGGCGTCCCGTTTTCCCCTGCTCAGGTCCAGGTGAAGGGCCCTTTCCCTGCTCCATTGGGAAAGGGTTCCCTGCGTTCCCCTCACATCCCAGGAGGAGGCGCTCACACCAGGAGAGTTGGGAGGAGCCTCAGGGGTCAGACCACCATAAGCCAATACCCCCAATACCCCCAAAAGCCTCGTCCACTCCTGATAAACCTGACTGCCATGCACTACCTCGGCTGTCACCCCGAGGCTCGACCCCTGACACACTGGCACATGTGAGAGCCCTGGGGTATCACGAGGGCAAGCCACACATCCCTGTTTCTGCTCGACAGGGCGCTGGACACTGCTACTGCAGCTGGGGAGGAGAGCGGCTATGCATGTCTCCAGGCGAGATGAGGCCTGACTACCATGTGGGGGCTCCAGGGGGGCCCCAACTGCTATGTCAGCACGGGAAAGGCAAGCAAAGGCTCCAGTCTCAGCACCAGACGAGGACTGAGTACCCGGTGATGACAGGGGAGGAATCCCCAGAGGCGCCTGTAAACTCGCACAGATACTGTCCTCACCTGAGGCCACAGGGTCGGTTGCCAGGGGTCCCCATGGTAACTTGAGTGGACCCCGCCGCAACACAAGAGAAACCAAAAGTTTCTCCAGTGCAGGCGAGGTGAGGCCTTTGTCCACTGTGGTGTCTCGGGGGAAATCACCCCTTCCATCTTGGACCTAGAAATGCTCCTTCACATCCTTGCTGTGACCCAAGAAATTCCCCATCCCACCCGTCCCCACTCGAGAGGAACGCTGAGGGTCCCACCGCGATTCAAGGGGAGCCCCGTTTTCCCCTGCTCAGCTGCAGATGAGGGGCCCTTTTTCTTCTCCGTTGGAAAATGGTTCCTGGTGCTCCCCTCTCATCCCAAGAGGAGTTGCTCACACCAGGAGTGTTGGAAGAAGCCTCAGGGGTCGGGCCACCATACCCCAAGACCCTAAATGCATCGTCCTCTCCAGATGAACCTGACTGCCCTGCAGAGCCGCGACTGTCACCCTGAGGTCGACTCCCCACATAATGGCACGTGTGACAGCCCTGGGATACTTCAAGAACTAGCCACAGATCCCTGTGTCCCCTCGACGGGGAGGAGGCCACTGATGCTGCAGCTGAGCAAGAAAGCGACCGTGCATGTCTCCATTCGAGCCGAGGCCTGACTCCCCTGTGGGGGGTCCAGGGGATCCCTAAGATCTATGTCAGCACGGGAGAGGAAACTTTAGGATCAGCCACAGCACCAGACAAGTACTGAGGACCCGGTGATGACTTGGGAGGAAAAACAGAGGCGCCTCGCAACTGGCACGGAGACTGGCCTCTCATGAAGCCACAGTAGTGGCTCCCTGAGGTCCAGGTCTTAACTCGAGAGGGCCTCACTGCAAATCGAGAAAAACCAGAAGGTTCTCCCCGTCAAGCAGAATAGGCCCCTGTCCGCTATGGCATCTCGAGGGAAAACCCCTTCCCTCTTGGACATCGAAAGGCTCCTTCACAATCTTGTTGTGACCCACAAGTCCCCCTCTTTCCCTCTTGGACCTGGAAAGGCTCATTCACACCTTCCTGTGACCCAAGAAGTTCCCCAAACCACCCATCCCCACTCGAGTGGAGCAACTAGGGTCCATCCCCGACTCAAGAGGAGCCCCGTTTTCCCCTGCTCAGCTCCAGATAAGGGACCCTTTCCCTGCTCCATTGGGAAAGTGTTCCCGGCGCTCCCCTCGCATTCCAAGAGGAGATGCTCACACCAGGAGAGTCGGGAGGAGCCTCAGGGGTCGGGCCACCATTCCCCAAGACACCCAAATGCCTCTTCACTCCAAATGAACCTTACTTTCCTGCACTGCCTCGACTGTCACCCTGAGGCTCGACTTCCAACACAGTGGCACGTGAAACAGCCCTGGGGTATCTCGAGGGCAAGCCACAGATCCCTGCATCTGCTCGACGGGGAGATGGACATTGCTGCTGCAGCTGGGGAGGAAAGCGGCCGTGTACGTCTCCAGGCGAGACGAGGCCTGACTGCCATGTGGTGGCTTCAGGGGAACCCCAAGACTGTGTCAGCACAGGCGATCAAGCTCATGCTCTGGCCTCAGCACCAGACGAGGACTGAGTACCCAGTGATGACTGGTGAGGAATCCCCAGAGGCATCTTGCAAGTCGTACGGAGACTGACCTCTCCTGAGGTCACAGGGGCGGGTCCTTGAGTTCCCCATCGCATCTCGAGAGGACCCCGCCACAACTCGAGAAAAACCAGAAGCTTCTCCCCTGCAGGCGGGGTAAGGCCTTGTCCACTTCAGAGTCTTGAGCAAAATCCCACCTTCCCTCTTGGACCTAGAAAGTATCCTTCACACCCTTGCTGTGACCCAAGAAGTTCCCTGCCCCACCCATCCCCACTCGAGAGGAACCCCGAGTGTCCCGCTTTAAATCAAGAGGAGATCCATTTTCCCCTGCTCATTTCCAGATGAGGGGCCTTTTTGCAGCTCTGTCGGGAAAGGGTTCCCGGTGCTCCCGTCCCACCCCAAAAGGAAGCACTCACACCGGGAAAGTCGGGAGGAGCCTCAGGGGTCGGGCCACCATTCCCCAAGACCCCCAATGCCTCGTCCACTCCAGATGCTCCTGACTGCCCTGCACTGCCTCGACTGTCACCCCGAGGCTTGACTCTCAAACACTGACTCGAGTGACAGCCCTGGGGTACCTCAAGGGCCAGCCACAGACCCTGTGTCTGCTCGATGGGGAGCCAGACTCTGCTGCTGCACCTAGGGTGGAAAGCGGCCATGCATGTCTCCAGGCAAGACAAGGCCTGACTCCCCTGTGGGGGCTCGAGGGGTACCCTAGGACCTATGTCAGTACGGGCGAGGCAAGCTCAGGCTCCAGCTCAGCACCAGACGAGAACTGAGTACCCGGCGACTACTGGGGAGGAATCCCCAGAGGCACCTCTCAAGTATTATGGAGATTGGCCTCTCCTGAGGTCACAGGGGCAGGTCCCTGGGGTCCCTGTCCTAACTCAAGTGGACCCCGCCTCATCTCGAGAAAAACCAGAAGCTTCTCCCCTGCAGGCGGGCTGAGGCCCTTGTTCGCTGCTGCAGGTCGGGGGAAATCACTCCTTCCCTCTTGGACCTCGAAAAGCTCCTTCACACCCCTGCTCTGACCTAACAAGTTCCCGCCCCAATCTTCCCCACTCGAGAGGAACCCCAATGGACCCACCGTGACTCAAGAGGATCCTCGTTTTTCCCTGCTCAGCTGCAGATGAGGGGCTCTTTCCCTGCTCTGTCAGGAAAGGGTTCCCGGCGCTCCCCTCGCATCCCAAGAGAAGCACCTCGCACCAGCATATTTGGAAGGAGACTCAGGGGTCGGGCCACCATTCCCCAAGACCCCCAAATGCCTCTTCACTCCAAATGAACCTGATTTCCCTGCACTGCATCTCCTGTTACCCTGAGGCTAGACTCTCGACACACTGGCACGTGAAGCAACCGATCCCTGTGTCCACTCGACGGGGAGCCAAACACTGCTGCTGCAGCTGGGGAGGAAAGTGGCTGTGCATGTCTCCAGGCGAGTCGCGGCCTGACTCCATTTTGGAGGCTCCAGGAGAACTTCAAGACCTATGTCAGCATGGGGGAGGCAAGCTCAGGCTCCGGCCTCAGCACCAGATGAGGACTGAGGACCCGCCGACGACTGAGGAGGAATCCTCATAGGTGCCTCGCAACTCCCATGGAGACTCTCCTCTCCTGAGGACACAGGGGCTATTCCCTGGGGTCCCTGTCATAACTCGAGAGGACCCTGCCACACACGAGAAAAACCAGAAGCTTCTCCCCTGCAGGCGGGTTGAGGCCCGTGAATGTGATGGCATTTTGGGGGAAATCATGCCTTCCCCCTTGGACCACAAAATTCTCCTTCACATCCTTGCTGTGACCCATGAAGTTCCCTGCCCCACCGGTCCTGACTCGAGAAGAACCCTGAGGGTCCAGCCGCGACTCAAGATGAGCCCCATTTTCCCCTGCTCAGCTCCATATGAGGGGCTTTTACCCTGATCCGTCGGGAAAGGGTTCCCTGCACTCCGCTCGCATCCCATGAGGATGAGCTCCACCAGGAGTGTCGGGAGGAGCCTCAGGGTTCAGGCCACCATTCCCCAAGACCCCAAATGCCTCGTCCACTCTAGATGCACCTGACTGCCCTGCACTGCCTTGACTGTCACCCCGAGGCTCGACTCCTGACACACTGGCACATGTGACAGCCCTGGGGTACCTCGAGGGCAAGCCACAGATCCCTGTGTCCGCTCGACGGAGAGCCATACACTACTGCTGCAGCTGGGGAGGAAAGTGGCCGTGCAAGTCTCCAGGCGAGACAAGGCCTGAGTCCCCTGTGGGGGCACCAGGAGAACCCCAAGACCTATGTCAGCATGGGCGAGGCAAGCTCAAGCTTTGGCCTCAGCACCAGATGAGGAATGAGGACCCGGTGATGACTGGGGAAAAATATCCAGAGGCAGCTCGCAACCCGCCTCTCCTTAGGCCACAGGGTCTGATCCCTGGGGTTGCCGTCGAAACTCGAGAGGACCCGGCCACACCTTGAGAAAAGCAAGAAACTTCTCCCCTGCAGGAGGGCTGAGGCTGTTGTCCTCTGTGGCGTCTCGGGAGAAATCACCACTTCCCTCTTGGACCTCCAAATGCTCCTTCACAACCTTTCTGTGACCCAGGAAGTTCAGCCCCAATCGGCCCCCCACACGAGAGGAAACCCAAGAGTCCAGCCATGACTCAAGAGGAGCCCTGTTTTCCCCTGCTCAGCAGCAGATGAGGGGCCATTTCCCTGCTCCATCTAAAAAGGGTTCCTGGCGCTCCCCTCGCATCCCAAGAAGAGGCGCTCGCACAAGGAGAGTTGGGAGGAGCCTCAGGGGTCGGGCCAACATTCCCCAAGACCCCCAAATGCCTCAGCAAATCCAGAAAAATCTGTCATACCTGCACTGCCTCGACTGTCACCCCGAGGCTTCACTCCCGACAAACTGGCATGTGTGACAGCCCTGGGATACATCGAGGAGAAGCCACAGATCCCTGTATCCCCTTGACGGGGAGCCGGACACTGCTGCTGCAGCTGGGGAGGAAAGCGGCCGTGCACATCTCCGGGCGAGACGAGGCCTGACTCCCTTGTTAAGGCTCCAGGGGAACTCCAAAACCTATGTCAGCACAGGCGAGGCAAGCTAATGCACCAGCCTCAGCACCAGAGGTGGACTGATGACCTGGCGATGACTCGGGAGGAATCCCCAGAGGCACCTCGCAACTCAGAAGGAGACTGGCCTCTCCTGAGGCCACAGGGGCGGGTCCCTGGGGTCCCTGTCATACCTCGAGAGAACCCCACCACAACACGAGCAAAACCACAAGCTTCTCACCTGGAGGTGGGGATAGGCCCATGTCCACCGCGGCATCTCGGGGGAAAATATCCCTTCCCTCTTGGACCTCTAAAGGATCCGTGACACCCTTGCTGTGACACAAAAAGTAACCTGCCCCATCCGTCCCCACTCGAGAGGAACCCTGAGAGTCCCGCCACAACTCAAGATGAGCCCTGTTTTCCTCCGCTCAGATCCAGATGAGGGGCCGTTTCCCTGCTCTGACGGGAAAGGATTCCCGTAGATCCCCTCACATCCCAAGAGGAGGAGCTCACACCAGGAGAGTCGGGAGGAGCCTCAGGGGTCAGGCAGACATTCTCCAAGACCCCTAAAGGCCTCGTCCTCTCCAGATGCACCTGACTTTCCTGCACTTCCTCGACTGTCACACCTAGGCTCGACTGCCGACACACTGGCATGTGTGACAGTCCAGGGGTACCTCGAGGGCAAGACACAGATCCCTGTGTCCGCTCGACGGGGAGCCGGACACTGTTCCTGCAGCTGGGGAGGAAATCGGCCATGCAAGTCTCCAGGCGAGACGAGGCTTCACTCCCCAGTGGAGTCTCCGTGGGAACCCCAGTTTCTATATCAGCATGGGCAATGCAAGCTCAGCCTCCGGCCTCGGCACCAGACGAGGAATGAGGACCCGGGGACGACTTAGTAGGAATCCCCAGAGGTGCCTCACAACTTCAACGGAGACTGTCCTCTTCTGAGTCCGTCGTAACTCGAGAGGACCCCGCCACAACTCGAGTAAAACCAGAATCCTCCCGATCAGGCGAGTTGAGGCCCTTGTCTGCTGCAGCGTATCGGGGGAAATCAGCCCTTCCCTCTCGGACCCCGAAAAGCTCTTTCACACCATTGCTGTGACCCAAGAAGTTCCCCGCCCCACCCGTCCCAATTCGAGAGGAACCTCGACTCAAGATGAGCCCCGTTTTCCCCAACTCAGTTCCAGATTAGGGGCCCTTTCCCTGCTCCATCGGGAAAGGGTTCCCGGCATTCCCTTCGCATCCCAAGAGGAGGTGATCACACCAGGAGAGTCGGGAGGAGCCTCAGGGGTCGGGCCACCATTCCATAAGACTCCCAAATGTCTCATCAAATCCAGTTACACCTGACTGCCCTGCACTGCCTCGACTGTCACCCCGAGGCTTGACTCCCGACACACTGGCACGGGTGACAGCCCTGGAGTACCTCGAGGGCAAGCCACAGATCCCTGGGTCTGCTCGACGGGGAGCCGGACACTGCTGCTCAAGCTGGGGAGGAATGCAGCCATGCACGTCTCCAGGCGAGACGAGGACTGAGACCCCTGTGCGGGCTGAAGGGGAATCCTAAGACATATGTCAGCAGGGGTGAAGCAAGTTCAGCCTCCGGACGAAGACTGAGTACTCAGCCAGGACTGGGGAGGAATCCCTAGAGGTGCCTCACAACTGGCATGGAGACTCGCCTCTCCTCAGGCCATGGGGGCCTGTCCCTGGGATTCCCTACATAACTCGAGAGGACGCAGCCGCATCTCAAGAGAAACCAGAAGATTCTACCATGCAGGCGGGGTGAGGCCCTTGTCCACTGAGGTGTCTCGGGGGAAATCACCTCTTTCCTGTTGGACCTTCAAAGGCTCCTTCACACCCTTGCTGTGACCCAAGAAGTTCCCTGCCCCATCCATCCCCACTAGAGAGGAACCCCAAGGGTCCCACTGCGACTTAAGAGGAGCCCCGTTTTCCCCTGCTCAGCTCCAGATGAGGTGCCCTTTCTCTGCTCCCCAGCACTCCCCTCACATCCCAAGAGGGGGCACTCGAACCAGAAGAGTCAGGAGGAACCTCAGAGGTCGGGCCACCATTCCCCAAGACCCACAAATGCCTCGTCCATTCCACATGCACATGATTGCCCTGCACTGACTCAACTGTCACCCCGAGTCTCAACTCCCGACACACTGGCACGTGTGACAGCCCTGGGGTACCTCGAGGGCAAGCAACAGATCCCTGTGTCTACTCGACGGGGAGCCAGTCATTGTTGCTGCAGCTGGGGAGGAAAACGGCCGTTCACGTCTCCAGGGGAGACAAGGCATAACTCCCCTGTGGGGGCTCCAGGGGAACCCCAAGATCTGTGTCAGCAGGGGCGAGGCAAGCTCAGGCTCCGGCCTCAGCACCAAACAAAGACTGAAGACCCAGAGAAGACTGCGGAGGATCCCCAGAGGCGCCTCACAACTTGCATAGAGACTGGCCTCTCCTGAGGACACAGGGTCAAGTCTCTGGGGACCCACTGATAACTCGAGTGTACCTCGCCGCAACTCGAGAAAAACCAGAAGCTTCTCCACTGCAGGTGGGGTGAGGCACTTGTCCGCTGAGGCATCTCAGGGGAGATCACCCCTTCCATATTGGACCTCGGAAGGCTCCTTCACAGTATCCTTTCTTCCAAGAGGAGCCCCTTTTTCCCCTGCTCAGCTCCAGATGTGGGGCCCTTTTTCCCATTCCATAGAGAAATGGTGCTTGGCGTTTTCCTTGCATCCCAAGAGGAGGCACTCGAACCAGGAGAGTCTGTAGGAGCCTCAGTGGTCTAGCCACCATTCCAAAGAACCCCAAGAACCCCAAATGCCTCGTCCACTCCAGATGCAACTGACTGCCCTGCACTGCCTCAACTGTCACACCGAGGTTCTACTCCTGACACACTGGTATGTATGACAGCCCTGGGGTACCTCGAGGGCAAGCCACACATTCCTGTGTCGGCTCGATGGGGAGCCGGACACTGCTGCTGCAGCTGGGGAGGAAAGCGGCAGTGCACATCTCCAGGCGAGATAACTCCTGACTCCCCTCTAGCGGCTCCAGCAGAACCCCAAGACCTATGTCAGCACAGGCGAGGAAAGCTCAGGCTCCGGCCTCAGCACCAGACAAGGACTGAGGAATGGGCGACGGCTGGGAAGGAATTCCCAGAGGCACCTCGCAACTTGCACAGAGGCTGGCCTTACCTGAGGCCACAGGGGCGGGTCCCTGGGGTCCCTGTCATAACTCGAGAGGACCCTGCCAGAACTCGAGAAAAACAAGAAGCTTCTCCCCTGCAGTCAGCATGAGGCCCTTGTCCGATGGGGCGTCTCAGGGGAACTCAGCCCTTACCTCTTGGATTTCGAAAAGCTCCTTCACACCCTTGCTGTGACCCAAGAAGTTCCCCGCCCCACCTGTCCCCACAGGAAAGGAACTCTGAGGGTCCCACCGCAACTCAAGAGGAGCCCCGTTTTCCCCTGCTCAGCTCCAAATGAGGGGCCCTTTCCCTGCTCCAACGGGAAAGAGTTCCCGGCACTCCCCTCGCATCCCAAGAGGAGGCGCTTACACCTGGAGAGTGTGGAGGAGCCTAAAGGTTCAGGCCACCATTCCCTAAGACCCCCAAATACCTCTTCCACTCCAGATGAACCTGAGAGCCCTGTACTGCCTCGACTCTCACCCCGAGGCTTGACTCCCCACACACTGGCACGTGTGACAGACCTGAGCTACCTCGAGGGCAAGCCACAGATCCCTGTGTCCGCTTGATGGGGAGCCGGACTGTGCTGCTGCAACTGTGGAGGAAAGTGACTGTGCACGTCTCCAGGCGAGACGAGGCCTGACTCCACTGTGTGGGCTCCAGGGGAACCCCAAGTTTTATGTCAGCACGGGCGAGGCAAGCATATGCTCTGGCCTCAGCACCAGAGGAGGACTGAGGACCCTGCGATGACTGGGGANGCGGCAGTGCACATCTCCAGGCGAGATAACTCCTGACTCCCCTCTAGCGGCTCCAGCAGAACCCCAAGACCTATGTCAGCACAGGCGAGGAAAGCTCAGGCTCTGGCCTCAGCACCAGACGAGGACTGAGGAATGGGCGACGGCTGGGAAGGAATTCCCAGAGGCACCTCGCAACTTGCACAGAGGCTGGCCTTACCTGAGGCCACAGGGGCGGGTCCCTGGGGTCCCTGTCATAACTCGAGAGGACCCTGCCAGAACTCGAGAAAAACAAGAAGCTTCTCCCCTGCAGTCAGCATGAGGCCCTTGTCCGATGGGGCGTCTCAGGGGAACTCAGCCCTTACCTCTTGGATTTTGAAAAGCTCCTTCACACCCTTGCTGTGACCCAAGAAGTTCCCCGCCCCACCTGTCCCCACAGGAAAGGAACTCTGAGGGTCCCACCGCAACTCAAGAGGAGCCCCGTTTTCCCCTGCTCAGCTCCAAATGAGGGGCCCTTTCCCTGCTCCAACGGGAAAGAGTTCCCGGCACTCCCCTCGCATCCCAAGAGGAGGCGCTTACACCTGGAGAGTGTGGAGGAGCCTAAAGGTTCAGGCCACCATTCCCTAAGACCCCCAAATACCTCTTCCACTCCAGATGAACCTGAGAGCCCTGTACTGCCTCGACTCTCACCCCGAGGCTTGACTCCCCACACACTGGCACGTGTGACAGACCTGAGCTACCTCGAGGGCAAGCCACAGATCCCTGTGTCCGCTTGATGGGGAGCCGGACTGTGCTGCTGCAACTGTGGAGGAAAGTGACTGTGCACGTCTCCAGGCGAGACGAGGCCTGACTCCACTGTGTGGGCTCCAGGGGAACCCCAAGTTTTATGTCAGCACGGGCGAGGCAAGCATATGCTCTGGCCTCAGCACCAGAGGAGGACTGAGGACCCTGCGATGACTGGGGAGGAATCCCCTGAGGCGCCTCGCAACTCGCAAGGAAACTAGACTATCTTCAGTCCACAGAGGTGGGTCCCTGGGGTCCCCGTCGTAACTCAAGAGGACCCCGCTGCAACCCGAGAAAAACCAGAAGCTTCTCCCCTACAGGTGGGGTGAGGCGCTTGTCCACTGCGGCATCTCGAGGAAATCACCCCTTCCCTATTGGACTTCAAAAGTCTCCTTCACACCCTTGCTGTGTGTGACCCACGAAGTTTCCCTACCCATCCGTTCCTACATGAGAAGAATCCCAAGGGTCCCGCCACGAATGAAGGAGAGCCCCATTTTCCACTGCTCAGCTCCGGATGAGGGGCCCTTTTCCTTCTCCATTGGGAAAGGGTTCCTGGTGCTCTGCTGGCATCCCAAGAGGAGTCACTCTCACCAGGAGATTCAGGAGGAATCTCAGGGTTCGGGCCACAATTAACCAAGAACCCCAAACATCTCGTCCACGCCAGATGAAGCTAACTGCCCTGTACTGCCTCGGCTGTCACCTCGATGCTCGACTCCCGAAACCCTGGCATGTGTGACAGCCCTGGGGTACCTCGAGGGCAAGCCACAGATCCCTGTATCTGCTCGATGGGGAGTCGGACAATGCTGTTGCTGCCTGGGAGGAAAGCAGCTGTGCACATCTCCAGGGGAGACGAGGCCTGAATCCCCTTTGGGGCCTCTAGGGAAACCCCAAGACCTATGTCTGCATGGGCAAGGCAAGCTCAGGCTTCTGCCTCAACAACAGACGAGGACCAAGACCCTCTCGACGACTGGGGAGGAATCCCCAGAGGCGCCTCGCAACTCTCACAGAAACTGGCCTCTCCTGAGGCCACAGGGGCGGGTCCCTGGGGTCCCCATCATAACTCGAGAGGACCCTGCCAGAACTCGAGAAAAACAAGAAGCTTCTCCCCTGCAGGCGGGGTGAGGCCCTTATCTGCTGTGGTGTCTCGGGGGAAATCAGCCCTTCACTATTGGGCCTGGAAAGTCTCCTTCACACCGTTGATGTGCCCCAAGAAGTTCCCCTCCCCACCCGTAACCCTCGAGAGGAACCTTGAGGGTCCGGCTGTGATTCAAAAGGATCCTTGTTTTCCCCTGCTCAGCTCCAGATGAGTAGCCCTATCCCTGTTCCTGTTCCATCAGGAAAGCATTCTCGGCGCTCCCTTTGCATACCAAGAGGAGGCCCTCGCACCAAGAGAGTCGGGAGATGCCTCAGTTGTAGGGCTACCATTCCCCAAGACTTCCAAATGCATCCTCCAACCCATATGAACCTGACTGCCCTGCACTACCTCGACTGTCACCTTAATGATTGACTCCTGACACACTGGCACTTGTGACAGCCCTGGGGTACCTCGAGAGCAAGCCACAGATCCCTGTGTCCGCTCGACGGGGAGCTGGACACTGCTGCTGTAGCTGGGGAGGAAAGCGGACGTGTACGGCTTCATATGAGACGAGGCCTGACTCCCCTGGGCGGCTCCAGGGGAACCCCAAGACCTATGTCACAACGGTTGAGGCAAGCTCAGGCTCTGGCCTCAGCACAAGACGAGGACTGAGGACCCGTCAACAACTGTGGAAGAATCCCCATAAGCGCCTCACAACTTGCACAGAGATTGGCCTCCTCTGAGGCCACAGGGGCAGTTCCCTGAATACTCATCGTAACTGGAAAGGACGCAGCCACAACTCTATAAAAACCAGAAGCTTCTCCCCTGCAGGCGGGGTGAGGTCCTTGTCCTCTGTGGCGTTTTGGGGGAAATCCCCCCTTCCCTATTGGACTTCGAAAGGCTCCTTCACACTCTTGATGTGACCCAAAAGTTCCCCGCCCAACTCATTCCCACTCGAGAGGAAACCCGAGAGTCCCGCCGCGACTCAAGAGGAGCCAAGTTTTCCCCTGCTCAGCTCCAGATGAGGGGCCCTTTACTTGTTCCATCAGGAAAGGGTTCCCGGCACTTCCCTCACATCCCAAAAGGTGGCCCTTGCACCAGGAGAGTCAGCAGGAGCCATAGGGGACGGGCCACCATTCCCCAACTCCCCCAAATGCCACTTCGACTCCAGATGCCCCTGACTGCCCTGCACTGCCTCGACTATCACACCGAGGCTTGACTCCTGACACACTGGCACTTGTCACAGCCCTGGGGTACCTCGAGTGTAAGCCACAGATCCCTGTGTTTGCTCGATGGGGAACTGGACACTGCTGCTGCAGCTGGAGATGAAAGTGGCTGTGCATGTCTCCAGGCGAGATGAGGCCTGACTCCAATGTGGGGTCTCCAGGGGAACGCCAAGACCTATGTCAGCATGGGAGAGGCTAGCTCAGGCTCCGGCCTCAGCACCAGACGAGGACTGATGACAGTGACGACTGGGGAGGAATCCCCAGAGGCGCCTCTCAACTCACACGGAGACTGGCCTCTTCTGAGGCCAAAGGCGGGTCCCTAGGGTCCCTGTCGTAACTCGAAAGGAACCCGCTACAACTCGAGGAAAACCAGAATCTTCTCCCCTGCAGGCGGGATGAGGCCCTTGTCGACTGGGGCAGCTCAGGGTAAATCCCCACTTCCCTCTTGGACCTCAAAAGGCTCCTTTACACCCTTTCTGTGACCCAAGAAGTTCCCCGCCCCACCCGTCCCCACTCGAGAGGATCCCCGAGGGTCCTGCTGCATCTCAAGAGGAGCCCGATTTTCCCCTGCTCAACTCCAGATAGTGGTTCTTTCCCTGCTCCATCTGGAAAGGGTTCCCGGCACTTCCCTCGCATACCAAGAGGAGGCGCTTGAACCAGGAGATTCGGGAGGGGCCTCAGGGGACGGGCCACCATTGCCCAAGACCCCCAAATGCCGCGTCCACTCCAGATGCACCTTACTGCCCTGCACTGTCTCGGCTTTCACACCGAGGATCGACTCCTGACACACTGGCATGTGTGACAGGCATGGGGTACTTCGAGGGCAAGCCACAGATACCTGTGTCTGCTCGACGGGAGCCAGACAATGCTGCTGCAGCTGGGAAGGAAAGCTGCCGTGCACGTCTCCAGGAAAGACGAGACCTGACTCCCCTGTGAGGGCTCCAGGGGTACCCCAAGACCTATGTCAGCATGGGCGAGGCAAGCTCAGGCTCCGGCTTCAGCACCAGAGGAGGACTGAGGACCCAGCGATGACTGGGAAGGAATTCCCACAGGCGCCTCGCACCTCACACAGGGACTGGCCTCTCCTGAGTCCACAGGAGCGGGCACCTGGGGTCCTCATTGTAACTCGAAAGGACCTCGCCTCAACTCGAGAATAACCAGAAGCTTCTCCCCTGCAGGCAGGGTGAGGCCCTTGTCCGATGCTGCGTCTCAGGGGAAATCCTGCCTTCCCACTAGGACCTTGAAATGCTCCTTCTCACCCTTGCTGTGACCCAAGAAGTTCCCCGCCTCACCTGTCCCCACTCTAGAGGAAACCTAAAACATGTCGCCATGACTCAAGAGGAGCCCCGTTTTCCACTGCTCAGCTGCAGATGAGGGGCCCTTTCCTTGCTCCGTTGGGAAAGGGTTCCAGGTGCTCCCATCGCATTCAAGAGGAGGCGCTCACACCCAGAGAGTTGAGAGGAGCTTCAGGGGTCTTGTCACCACTCCCCAAGACAACCAAATGCCTCGTCCACTCCAGATGCATCTGACTGCCCTGCTCTGCCTCGATTGTCACCCTGAGGCTCGATTCCTGACACACTGGCATGTGTGACAGCCCTGGGGTACCTCGAGGGCAAGCCACAGAACCCTGTGTCCGCTCGGCAGAGTGTGGACACTGCGGCTGCAGCTTGGGAGGAAAGCAGCCGTGCACGTCTCCAGGTGAGATGAGGCCTTACTCCCCTGTTGGTGCTCCAGGGGAACCTGAGAGCTAAGTCAGCATGGGCGAGGCAAGCTCAGGCTCCGTCCTCAGCAGCACCAGACAAGGACTGAAGACCCAGCGAGGACTGGCAGGAAACCCCAGAGGCGCCTCACAACTCACACGGAGACTGGACTCTCCTGAGACTGCAGGGGTGGGTCCCAGGGGTCCCCCTCATAATTCGAGAGGACCCAGCTGCAAACTCGACAGAAACCAGAATCTTCTCCCCTGCAGGCAGGGAGAGGCCCTTATCTACTGCGGTGTGTCGGAGGAAATCACCCCTTCCCTATTGGACCTCAAAAGTCTCCTTGACACCCTTGCTGTGACCCAAGAAGTTCCCTGCCTGACCCATCTCCACTCGAGAGGAACCCCCAGGGTCCCTCCAGGACTGAAGAGGAAACCTGTTTTCCCCTGCTAAGCTCCAGCTGAGGGGCCTTTTCCCTGATCCGTCGGGAAAGGGTTCTGGAGTTCCCCTTGCATACCAAGAGGAGGCGCTCAAACCAGGAGAGTCTGGAGGAGGCTCAGGGGTCAGGCCACCATTCCCCAATACCCCCAAATGTCTCGTCCACTCCAGATGAACCTGACTGCCCTGCACTGCTCGAATGTCACTACTAGGCTCGACTCCCGACACACTGGCGCCTTTGACAGCCCTGGTGTTCCTCGAGGGCAAGCCACAGATCCCGGTGTCTGTTGGAAAGGGAGCCAGAGACTTTTGCTGAAGCTGGGGAGGAAAGCGGCCGTGCACTCCTCCAGGCGAGAATTGGCCTGACTTCCCTGTGTTGGCTCCAGGGGAACACCAAGTCCTATGTCAGCACGGGCGAGGCAAGCTCAGGCTCTGGCCTCAGCACCAGACGAGGACTGAGGACCTGGCGATGACTGGTGAGGACTCCCTAGAAGCGCCTCACAACTCGCACGGAGACTGGCCTTCTCTGAGGCCACAGGGTCGAGTCCCCGGGGTCACCGTCGTAACTCGAGAGGACCCAGCCGCAACTCGAGAAAAACGAAGAACTTCTCCCCTGCTGGCGGGGAGAGGCCCTTGTTTGATGCGGTGTCTCGGGTGAAATCACCCCTTCCCTCTTGGACCTCAAAAGGCTCCTTAACACCCTTGCTTTGAACCAAGAAGTTCCCCTCCCAACCCGTCCCCACTCGAGAATAACCCCGAGGGTTCCTCCAGGACTGAAGAGGAGCCCCGTTTTCCCCTGCTAAGCTCCAGCTGAGGGGCCCTTTCCCTGATCTGTCGGGAAAGGTTTCCAGCACTCCCCTCATTTCTCAAGAGGAGGCGCTCGCACCAGGAGAGTATGGAGGAGACTCAAGGGTCGGGCCACTATTCCACATGACCCCCAAATGCCTCGTCCACTCCAGATGAACCTGACTGCCCTGTACTGCTCAAATGTCACCACGAGGCTTGACTCCCGACACACTGGCATGTGTGACAGCCTGGGGTACCTCGAGGGCAAGCCACAGATCCCTATGTCTGCTCCTCGGGGAGCTGGACACTGCTGCTGCCACTGTGGAGGAAAGTGGCCGTGCACGTCTCCAGGCGAGATGAGGCCTGACTCCCCTGTGGGGGCTTCAGGGGAAATCCAAGGCCTATTTCAGCTTGGGTGAGGCAAGCTCAGGCTCATGGCTCAGCACCAGAGGCCTGAGGACACAGCAATGATGGGGAAGAATCCCTAGAGGCGCCTCCCAAATCCCACGGAGACTGGCCTCTCCGGAGACCACAGGGGCGGGTCCATGGGGTCCCCATCGTAACTCGAGTAAAACCAGAAGCTTTTCCCCTGCAGGCGGGGTGAGGCCCTTGTCCGCTATGGCGTCTTGGGGGAAATCACTGCATCCCTTTTGGACCTCAAAAGGCTCCTTCACACCCTTGCTCTGACCCAAGAAGTTCCCCGGCCCACCTGTCCCCACTCAAAAGGAACCCTGAGGGTCCCACCACGACACAAGGGGAGCCACGTTTTCCCCTGCACAGCTGCAGATGAGGGGCTCTTTCCCTGCTCCATTGAGAAAGGGTTACCCATGCTCCCCTGGCATCACAAGAGGAAGACTCGCACCAGGAGAGGCGGGAGGAGCCTCAGGGGTTGGGCCACCATTCCCCATGACCCCCAAATGCCTCGTCCACTCCAGATGAACCTGACTGCCCTTCACTGCCTTGACTGTCACCCCGAAGCTCGACTCCTGACACACTGGCACATGTGACAGCCCTGGGGTACCTCGAGGGCAAGCCACAGATCCCTGTGTCTGCTCGACGGGGAGCCGGACACTGCTGCTACAGCTGGGGAGGTAAATGCCCATGCACGTCTGCAGGTTAGCCGAGGCCTGACTCCCCTGTGGGGCCTCCAGGAGAACCCCAAGACCTATGTCAGCATGGTTGAGGCAAGCTCAGGCTCCAGGCTCAGCACCAGACAAGGACTGAGGACCCTGCGAGGACTGGGGTGGAATCGGGAAAATCGCCTGGCAACTCGAAAGGAGACTAGCCTCTCCTGAGGCCACAGGGGCGTGTCCCTGCGGTCCCCGTCATAACTCAAGAGGACCCTGCCTCAACTCGAGAAAAACCAGAAGATTCTCCTCTGCTGGTAGTGTGAGGCCCTGTCCGATGCAGTATCTGCAGGAAATCCCCCTTCCCTCTTGGACCCTGAAAGGCTCCTTCACACCCTTGCTGTGACCCAAGAATTTCACCAACCCACCAGTCCCCACTCAGAAGGAAACCCGAGGTTGCAGCCGTGACTGCAGGGGAGGCCTGCTTTCCCCTGTTCAGCTCCAGATGAGAGGCCCTTTCCCTGCTCCATCGGGAAAGGGTACCCGGCGCTCCCCTAGCATTCCAAGCGGAGGTGCTCACACCAGGAGAGTCCGGGGGAACCTCAGGGGTTGGGCCACCATTCCCCAAGACCCCCAATTGCCTCGTCCACTCCAGATGAACCTGACTGCCCTGCATTGCCTCGACTGTCACCCTGAGTCTCGATTCCTGACACACTGGAATGTGTGACAGCCCTAGAGTACCTCAAGGGCAAGCCACAAATCCCTGTGTCCACTTGACGGTGAGCCAGACACTGCTGCTGCAGCTGGGGAGGAAAGCGACCATNGAGGGTCCCACCACGACACAAGGGGAGCCACGTTTTCCCCTGCACAGCTGCAGATGAGGGGCTCTTTCCCTGCTCCATTGAGAAAGGGTTACCCATGCTCCCCTGGCATCACAAGAGGAAGACTCGCACCAGGAGAGGCGGGAGGAGCCTCAGGGGTTGGGCCACCATTCCCCATGACCCCCAAATGCCTCGTCCACTCCAGATGAACCTGACTGCCCTTCACTGCCTTGACTGTCACCCCGAAGCTCGACTCCTGACACACTGGCACATGTGACAGCCCTGGGGTACCTCGAGGGCAAGCCACAGATCCCTGTGTCTGCTCGACGGGGAGCCGGACACTGCTGCTACAGCTGGGGAGGTAAGTGCCCATGCACGTCTGCAGGTTAGCCGAGGCCTGACTCCCCTGTGGGGCCTCCAGGAGAACCCCAAGACCTATGTCAGCATGGTTGAGGCAAGCTCAGGCTCCAGGCTCAGCACCAGACAAGGACTGAGGACCCTGCGAGGACTGGGGTGGAATCGGGAAAATCGCCTGGCAACTCGAAAGGAGACTAGCCTCTCCTGAGGCCACAGGGGCGTGTCCCTGCGGTCCCCGTCATAACTCAAGAGGACCCTGCCTCAACTCGAGAAAAACCAGAAGATTCTCCTCTGCTGGTAGTGTGAGGCCCTGTCCGATGCAGTATCTGCAGGAAATCCCCCTTCCCTCTTGGACCCTGAAAGGCTCCTTCACACCCTTGCTGTGACCCAAGAATTTCACCAACCCACCAGTCCCCACTCAGAAGGAAACCCGAGGTTGCAGCCGTGACTGCAGGGGAGGCCTGCTTTCCCCTGTTCAGCTCCAGATGAGAGGCCCTTTCCCTGCTCCATCGGGAAAGGGTACCCGGCGCTCCCCTAGCATTCCAAGCGGAGGTGCTCACACCAGGAGAGTCCGGGGGAACCTCAGGGGTTGGGCCACCATTCCCCAAGACCCCCAATTGCCTCGTCCACTCCAGATGAACCTGACTGCCCTGCATTGCCTCGACTGTCACCCTGAGTCTCGATTCCTGACACACTGGAATGTGTGACAGCCCTAGAGTACCTCAAGGGCAAGCCACAAATCCCTGTGTCCACTTGACGGTGAGCCAGACACTGCTGCTGCAGCTGGGGAGGAAAGCGACCATGCACGTCTGTAGGCGAGATGAGGCCTGACTCCCCTGTGGGGGCTCCAGGGGAACCCCAAGTCTTAAGTCAGCACGGGTGACAAAAGCTCAGGCTTCGGCCTTAGCCCCAGTCGAGGACTGAGGACACGGCAACGACTGGGAAGGAATCCCCAGAGGTGCCTTGCAACTCCCACAGAGACTGGCCATACCAGAGGCCACAGGGGTGGGTCCCTGGGGTCCCCGTCGTAACTTGAGAGGACCCTTCTGCAACTCAAGAAAAACCAGAAGCTTCTCTGCTGCAGGAGGGGAGAGGCCCTTGTCCGCGGTGGCGTTTCAGGGGAAATCACCCCTTCCCTTTTGGACTTCGAAAGGCTCCTTCACACCCTTGCTGTGACACAAGAGGTTATCCACCCCACCCGTCCCCACTCAAGAGGAACCCTGAGGTCCTGCCACGACTCAAGTGGAGCCCCGTTTTCCCCTGCTCAGCTGCAGATGTGGGGCCCTTTCCTTGCTCCATCGGGAAAGGGTTCCGGGCGCTCCAATAGCATTCCAAGAGGAGGCGCTCACACCCGAGAGTCAAGAGGAGCTTCAAGGGTCGAGTCACCATTCACCAAGACACCCAAATGCCTCGTCCACTCCTGATGAACCTGACTGTCTTGCACGCCTCGACTGTCACCCCGAGGCTCGACTCTCGACACACTGGAATGTGTGACAGTTCTGGGGAACCTCGAGGGCAAGTCACAGATCCCTGTGTCCGCTCGACTGGGAGCCAGACACTGCTACTGCAGATGGGGAGGAAAGCGGCAGTGCACGTCTCCAGGCGAGACGAGGCCTGACTCCCCTGTGAGGGAACCAGGGGAACCCCAAGACTTATGACAGAACGGTCGAGGAAAGCTCATGCTCCAGCCTCCGCACCACATGAAGACTTATGACCTGGCCATGACTGAGGAGGAATCCCCAGAGGCGCCTCACAACTCACACGGAGAATGGCCTCCCCTGGGGCCACAGGGCCGGCACCCTGTGGTTCCCATCATACCTCGAGAGGACCCCGGCACAATTCGAGGAAAACTTGTAGCTTCTCCCTTGCAGGCGGCGTGAGGCCCTTGTCTGCTGCGCATTCTCAGGAGAAATCCCCCCTTCCCTCTTGGACTTCGAAAGCCTCTTTCACACTCTTGCCGTGACCCATGAAGTTCCCTGCCCCACCCGAGAGGAACCCAGAGGGTCCCGTCACGTGTCAAGAAGAGCCCTGTTTACCCCTGCTCAGCTCCAGATGAGGGGCCCTTTTCTGCTAAGTCAGGAAAGGGTTTCCTGCACTCCCCTTGATCCCAAGAGGATGTGCTCGCACCAGGAGAGTCCGGATGAGCCTCAGAGGTCGGGCCACCATCCCCAAGACACTCAAATACCTCGTCCACTCCAGATGAACTTGACTGCCCTGAACGGCCCGAGGCTTGAATCCAGAAACACTGGCACATGTGACAGCCCAGTGGTACCTCGAGGGCAAGCCACAGATCCCTGTTTCCACTCGAAGGGGAACCGGACACTGCTGCTTCAGCTGGGGAGGAAAGCGGTCGTGCCCGTCTCCCAGAGAGACGAGGCCTGATTCCCCTGTGGGGGCTCCATGGGAACCCCAAGACCTATGTCACCACGGATGAGGCAAGCTCAAGCTACAGCCTCAGCACCAGATGAGGAATGAGGACCCGGTGACCACACGGGAGGAATGCACAGAAGCATCTCGCAACACACATGGAGACTGGCCTCTCCTGAAGCCACAGGAGCGGCTCCCTGGAGTCCCCATCATAACTCGAAGGACCCCGCCACAACTCCAGAGAAACCAGAAGCTTGTCCTCTGCAGGCGACGTGAGGCCCTTTTCCACTGTGGCGTCTTGGGGGAAATCACCCCTTCCCTCTTGGACCATGAAAGGCTCCTTCACACTCTTGCTGTGACACAAGAAGTTCCTTGCCCTACCCATCCCCACTCGAGAGGAACCACAAGGGTCCTGCCACGACTAAAGAGGAGCCCCGTTTTCCCTGCTCAGCTCCAGATGAGGGTCGTTTCCCTGCTCCATCGGGAGTGGGTTCCTGGGTCTCCCCTCATATACCAAGAGGAGGCGCTCGCACCAGGAGAGTAGGGAAGAGCCTCAGGGGTCTGGCCACCATTCCCCAAACCCCCAAATGTCTCGTACACTTCAGATGCACCTGAATGCCTTGCAATGCCTCGGCTGTACCCCCGAGTCTCGACTCCCCCCAACAGTGGCACGTGTGACAGCCCTGGGGTAGCTCAAGTGCAAGCCACAGATCCCTGTATCTTCTCGCCTGGGAGTTGGACACTGCTGCTGCAGCTGGGGAGGAAAGCGGACGTGCACGTTCCAGGTGAGACAAGGCCTGATTCCTGAGTGGGAGCGCCAGGGGAACCCCAAGACCTATTTCTGCACAGGCAAGGATAGCTCAGGCTCCAGCCTCAGCACCCGACAAAGACTGAGGACCTGGTGACGACTAGGGAGGAATCCCCAGAGGCACCTCACAAACCACACGAAGACTGGCCTCACTTGAGGCCACAGGGGCTGGTCCCTGGGGTCCCCGTCGTAACTTGAGAAGAAACACCTGCAGCCCAAGAAAACACAGAAGCTTCTCCCCTGCAGTCAGGGTGAGGCCCTTGTCAGCTGCAGCGTCTTGGGGGAAATTCTTTCTTCCCTCTTGGACCTCGAAAGTCTCCTTCACACCCTTGTTGTGACCTAAGAAGTTCCCCGCCCCACCCGTCCCCACTGTAGAGGAACTTCGAGGGTCCCGCTGAGACTCAAGAGTAGCCCCGTTTTCCCCTGCTCAGCTCCAGATGCGGGGCCCTTTCACTGCTCCACGAGCAAAGGGTTCACGGTGCTCCCCTCACATCCCAAGAGGAGGCGCTCTCACCAGGAGAGTAAGGAGGTGCCTCAGGGGTCGGGCCACCCTTCCCCAAGACCCCCAAATGCCTTGTCCACTCCAGATGAACCTGACGGCCCTTCACTGCCTCGACTGTCACCCCGAGGCTCGACTCCCCCATCACTGGCACGTGTGACAGCCCTGGGGTACCTCGAGGGCAAGCCATAGATCCCTGTGTCTGCTCAGCGGGGAGCCGGACACTGCTGCTGCAGCTGAGGAGGAAAGCAGCAGTGCACGTCTCTGGGCGAGGCGAGGACTGACTTCCCTGTGGGGGCTCCAGGGGAACCCCAAGGCCTATGTCAGCACAGGAGAGCAATCTCAGGCTCCAGCCTCAGCACCAGAGGAGAACTGAGGACCCGGCAATGACTGGGGTGGAATCCCCAGAGGTGCCTCGCAACTCGCACAGAGACTGGCCTCTCCAGAGGCCACGGGAGGGGGGGGTGGTCGTCCCTCGGGTCCCCATCGTAACTCGAGAGGACCGACCCCACCACAACTTGAGATAAACCAGACGTTTCTCCCTTGCAGGTGGAGTGAGGCCCTTTTCCACTGCGGCTTCTCGGGGGAAATTTATCTTTCCCTCCTGGATCTCAAAGGCTCCTTCACACCCTTGCTGTGACCCAAGAAGTTTCCCGAACCACCCATCCCCACTCGTGAGGAAGCCCGAAGGACCCGCCCCGACGCAAGACGAGCCCCATTTTCCTCTGCTCAGCTCCAGATGTGGGGCCCTTTCCTTGCTCCGTCGTGAAAGGGTTCTCGGCGCTCCCCTTGCAACCCAAGAGGAGGCGCTGGCACCAAGAGAATCGGGAGGAGCCTCAGGGGTCGGACACCATTCCCCAAGACCCTGAAATGCCTCGTCCATTCCAGATGAACCTGACTGCCTTTCACTAATTCGACTGTCACCCCAAGGCTCGATTCCCGACACACTGGCCCGAGACAGCCCTGGGGTTCCTTGAGGGCAAGCCACAGATCCCTGTGTTTGCTCAACGGGGAGCCGGACACTGCTGCTGCAGCTGGGGAGGAAAGTGGGTGTGCACATCTCCAGGCAAGATGAGGCCTGACTCACCTGTGGGGGCCCCAGGGGAACCCCAAGACATATGACAGCACAGAGAGGGAACCTCAGGTTCCAACCTCAGGACCAGATGAGGACTGAGGACCCGGCGAGGACTGGGGAGAAAACCCAGATGGGCCTAGCAACTCGCACAGAGACTGGCCTCTCCTGAGGACAGAGGTTCAGGTCCATGGGTCTCCATCGTAACTCTAGAGGACCCCGCTGCAACTGGAGAAAAACCAGAAACTTCTCCCCTGCAGGCGGGGTGAAGCCTTTGTCCACTGTGCTGTCTCAGGGGGAAATCATCCCTTCCCTCTTGGACCTCGAAAGGCTCCTGCACACCCTTGCTATTACCCCCAAATTTCCCCACCCCAGCCATCCACACTCGAGAGGAACCCCAAGGGTCCTGCTGCAACTCAAAAGGCACCACGTTTTCCCCTGCTCAGCTTCAGAGAAGGGGCTCCTTTCCTGCTCCGTCCAGAAAGTTTTCCCGGTGCTCCAATCACATTCCAAGAGGAGGTGCTTGCACCAGGAGAGTCCGGATGAGCCTCAGGGGTTGGGCTACCATTCCCCAAGACACCAAAATGCCTCGTCCACTCCAGATGAACCTGAATGCCCTGCATTGCCTCGACTGTCACCCCGAGGCTTGACTCCCAACACACTGGCACGTGTGATAGCCCTTGGGAACCTTGAGTACAAGCCACAGATCCCTTTGTCCACTCTACGGGGAGATGGACACTGCTGCTGCACCTTAGGAGAAAAGTGGTTGTGCCGGTCTCCAGGCGAGACAAAGCCTGACTCCCCTGTGTGGGATCCAGAGGAACACCATGACCTATGTCAGCAGGGGTGAGGCAAGCTCAGGCTCCGGCCTCAGCAGCAGACGAGGACTGAGGAACCGGAGACGACTGGGGAGGAATCCCCCAAGGTGCCTCCAACTTGCATGGAGACTGGCCTCTCTTGAGGCCACAGGGGCGGGTCCCTGGATTCCCGGTCGTAACTGGAGAGGACCCCGCCACCACTCAAGAAAAACCAGACGCTTATCCCCTGCAGGCGGGGTGAGGCCCTTTTCCGCTGCGGCTTCTGGGGGAAATTTAGCTTTCCCTCTTGGATCTCGAAAGGCTCCTTCACACCCTTGCTGTGACCCAAGAAGTTCCCCGCCCCAGCCGTTCCCACTAGTGAGGAACCCCGAGGGTCCCGCCGTGACGAAAGAGGAGCCCCGTTTTTCCCTGCTCAGCTCCAGATGTGGGAACCATTTCCTGCTAAGTAGGGAAAGGGTTCCCGGTGCTCCCCTCGCATTTCAAGATGAGGCGCTCGCACCAGGAAAGTCGGGAGAGGCATCATGGGTCAGGCCACAATGCCCCAAGATCTCCAAATGCCTCGTCCACTCCAGATGAACCTGACTGCCCTGCACTGCCTCGACTGTCACCCTAAGGCTTGACTCCCCCATCACTGGCAGGTGTGACAGCCCTGGGGTACACCGAAGGCAAGCCACAGACCCCTGAGTCTGCTTGATGGGGAGCGGACACAGGTGCTGCAGCTTGGGAGGAAAGCGGCCGTGCTCGTCTCTGAGTGCCTGACTCCCCTGTCGGGGCTCCAGGGGAACCCCAAGAGCTATGTCAGCCAGGGCGAAGCAAGCCAAGGCCCCAGCCTCAGCACCAGATGAGGACAGAGGACCCGTTGATGACTGGGGAGGAATCCCTAGAGGCGCCTCGCAACGCGCACAAAGACTGGCGTCTCCTGAGGCCACAGGGGCATGTCCCTGGTGTCCAAGTTGTAACTCGAGAGAACCCCACCACAACTGGAAAAAAACCAGAAGCTTCTCCCCTGCAGGCGGTGTCAGGCCATTGTCCGCTGCAGCGTCTTGGGGGAAATCCCCCCTTCTCTCTTGGACCTCAGAAGGCTCCTTCACACCCTCGCTGTGACCTAAGAAGTACCCTGCCCCACACGTCCCCACTCGGGAGGAAACCCGAGTGTCCCGCCACTACTCAGCAGTAGCCTTGTTTTCCCCTGCTCAGCTCCAGATGAGGGTCCCTTTCCCTGCTCCATCGCCAAAGGGTTCCTGGCGATCCCCTTGCATCTCAAGAGGAGGCGCTCATACCAGGAGAGTTGGGAGGTGCCTCAGGGGTCGGGCCACCATTCCCAAAAACCCCCAAATGCCTCGTCCACTCCAGATGAACCTGACTTCCCTGCACTGCCTCGACTGTCACCCTGAGGCTCGACTCCACCAACACTCGCACGTGTAACAGCCCTGGGGTACCTTGAGGCCAAGCCACAGATCTCTGTGTCTGCTCGGTGGGGAGCCAGACACTGCTGCTGCAGCGGAGGAGGAAAGCGGCCATGCACGTCTCTGGGCGAGGCGAGGACTGACTCCCGTGTAGGGGCTCCAGGGGAACCCCAAGGCCTATGTTAGCACGGGAGAGCAAGCTCAGGCTCCAGCCTCAGCACCAGAGGACAACTGAGGACCTGGCGACGACTGGGGTGGAATCCCAAGAGGTGCCTCGCAACTTGCATGGAGACTGGCCTCTCCAGAGGCCACGAGGTGGGGGGGGCGTCCCTGGGGTCCCCATCGTAACTCGCGAGGACCTTGCCACAACTCGAGATAAACCAGACGTTTCTCCCTTGCAGACAGGGTGAGGCCCTTTTCCGCTGCAGCTTCTCAGGGGAAATCTCCCCTTCCTTTTTGGACCTCGAAAGGCTCCTTCACACCCTTGCTGTGAACCAAGAAGCTCCCCGCCTCACCCCTTCCCACTAGAGAGGATCCCTGAGGGTATCGCCGTGACTCAAGTGGAGCCCCGTTTTCCCCTGCTCAGCTCCAGATGAGGGGCCCTTTCCCTGCTAAGTCGGGAAAGGGTTTCCGGCGCTTCCCTTGCATTTCAAGAGGAGGCGCTCAGAAAAGGAGAGATGGGAGAGGCATCAGTGGTCAGGCCACAATGGCCCCAGACCCCCAAATGCCTCATCCACTCCAGATGCACCTGACTGCCCTGCACTGTCTCGACTGTCACCCCAAGGCTCGACTCCTGACACATTGGCATGTGTGACAGCCCTGGAGAACCTCGAGGGCAAGCCACAGATTCCTGTGTCTGCTCGACGGGGAGCCGGACACTATTGCTGCAGATGGGGAGGAAAGTGGCAGTGCATGTCTCCAGACGAGACAACGCCTGACTTCCCTGTTAGGGATCCAGGGGAGCCCTAAGACTTATGGCAGAATGGTCGAGGAAAGCTCATGCTCCGGCCTCAGCACTAGATGAAGACTTAGGACCTGGACACGACTGAGGAGGAATCCCCAGAGGCCCCTCACAACTCGCATGGGGAATGGCCACTCCTGAGGCCACAGGGCCGGGACCCTGTGGTCCCCATCATAAATCGAGAGGACCCCACCACAACTCGAGGAAAACCTGTAGCTTCTCCCGTGCAGGCGGGGTGAGGCCCTTGTCTGCTGTGCTGTCTCAGGAGAAAGCCCCTCTTCCCTCTTGGACCTCTAAAGGCTCCTTCACACCCTTGCTGTGACCCAACAGGTTCCCCGCCCCTCCCGTCCCCACTTGAGAGGAACCCAGAGGGTCCCGTCGTGACTCAAGATGAGCCCTATTTTCCAATGTTCAGCTCTAGATGAGGGGCACTTTCCCGGCACTTTCCTTGTATCCCAAGAGGAGGCGCTCGCATCAGGAGAGTCAGGAGGAGCCTCTGTGTTCAGGCCACCATTCCCCAAGACCCCCAATGCTTCGTCCACTCCATATGTACCTGACTGCCCTGCCCTGCCTCCACTGTCACACTGAGTCTCTACTCCTGACGCACTGGCACGACTGACAGCCCTGGGGTACCTTGAGGGCAAGCCACAGATCCCTGTGTCCGCTTGACGGGGAGCCAGACACTGATG